>WBNM01041920.1:0-37612 GCA_013399055.1 Ramphastos sulfuratus
GACCTTATTGCTCTCTACAGCCATCTGAAAGGTAGTAGTAGTGAGGTGGGTGTTGGTCTCTCCCTTGTGATAGGTGATAGGTCAAGAGGAAATGGCCTCAAACTTCACCAGGGAAGGTTTAGACTGGATATTAGAAGAAGCTTCCTCACTGAAAAAATGGTTATCAAACACTGTAATAGTCTCCCGAGGGAGGTTGTTGAATCTCCATCCCTAGATATGATTAAAAGATGTATAGGTGTGGTACTAAGGGACATGATTTAGCACCAGAATTAGATGACCTAAATGCTGGTTGGACTCTATAATCTTAAAGGTCTTTTCCAAACAGAATAATTGTACTATTCTCTGTATAACTCTATAGTCAGGAGCAAGTATAAACATCCTTGAAATATGATTGTCATGTGTGGAATTTAGCAAGAATCTCTTATTACCTAAATGTAACAAAATCTGCTTCTTCAAGCCCTGGTGAATTCACACAGATGACTAAGCTGACAACCTGATGTAGTTGAGGATGCCCCTGCTTACTGCAGAAGGGGCTTGGCTAGATGACCTTCGAAGGTCACTTTCAACCCAGACCATTTTATGATTCTATGTTTCTATGAAAGCATGCTCTCAGATAATTGTTTTTATCATAGCCTATTGTCATGGACTGAGTTGAATCTGCTGCTGTAACTCATACCATTCTGCAGTCATGCCAGATTCAAAACTGGAGCAGAGTATTATGGGGCTTGAAGTTCAGATTGCAACATGGAAGGCTTCCTGTTCTGCTTTGCTGCTTCTGTGTTCAGGTGTTCTCAGGTGTTGGCTCTTTTCTGCAGGGATTGCAGCAATGCATGTGGGAGTAGGGTAGTTCACTGGTTTTGGTTTTCTGTTTTGTGCCTTTTTTTTTTTTGCCCTGTATTTCACTGCTCCACTTCTGCAAATAGGCTAAGCTAAGGTGCATCGTATTATTGGATTAATTAGATTATTACCTAAGATGATTATGCATTATGATTATGATATCTTATGCTATGTTAAAGCCTCATCTCTTTATCTCAGCTCTGAGTTCTGTGTGTTACTTTTCCCCTCACTTTTGTGTTGGGGGAGCAGGAAGCCCTTGTGCTAAAGGTTTAGCCCTTGTGCTAAACCACTGCACCTATATAGTCAAGCAGAACAAAATGTTACAAGACCATGTAAGGGAAGTAAAAAGATAGGATTTTTCAATAATTCATTGAATTTTGGTAATTCAATAAATAAACTGATGGTCGTATATCTCTCCGAGTATACTTATTTTGTTTAAGAACATTTTGTGATAACTAAGATTTATGATACCTTTTTTTAACGAGTTTCATAAAATTGTAGAATAGAAGTGATTGGAAGGGACCTTTGGAGATCATCTAGTTCAAATCCTTTGCCAACGCAGGATCACCTAGGTCAGGCCACACCACAGTGTGTCCAGGTGGGTTTTGAAAGTCTCAAGAGAAGTCCAAAACCTCTCTGGGCAGCCTATTTCAGTGCTTCATCACCCTCACAGTAAATAAGTTTTTCCTTATGTTGAGATGGAACTTCCTGTGTTCCAGTACATACCTGTTGTCCCTTGTCGTATGACAGGGCACTGCTGAAAAGGGACACCGACCCTTCAGATATTTATAAACATTCATAAGATCCCCTCTCAGTCTTCTCTTCTCCATTTTTCCCTAATATATGTGAAAGAATTAGAAGTTTGATTTTTCCAAATTACATTTTTATGATGGGATTTGAGCAATATAAGAAGAGTGTTCTTGTTTGACAAACCATTAGAAATTATGAGTAACAATTAGATGTTCTGTCTCTTTCTGAAACAACTTTTTGTCTTGATGTTCAAATATGAATATAGTATCTGATCTTCAAATGAAAACCCCTAAGGACTCAGTCTTGTCTCATTCATTATCTGCTTCCAAAGGGAGAATCAAATGCACAGTTGCATGTACTGATACAAGTGTATATAATGTGCAATTTTGAAATTGAGGTGAAGTAATTTAAACTCTTACAAAATTAAAAGGTACTTTTTAAAAACATTCAGTGAGCTTGCCTGTGAAAATGAACTATAATGACAATACTAAATGTAATTGTATTATAAATATAACTCAAATCTCTTATAAATAATTTGAAACTCACATGTAGACACATTTTTTGTGATTTTTAAATGCAATTGAAAAATTAATTTGATAAGATTTCCGAACATGATGAAATGTATATGTATCAATGAATTGTCACATTGACTGATGGTCAAAATTCTATTTTCATTATATATTTTAGCTCTAAGATGATTTTTTTGTGTAATCTATATAAATTTTGTGGAGATTGCATAGTTAATTGATTAATACAAAAGGTGTGTTTTTATAAAATATAAATATAAAATATAATGGACATTTTTTCCTAAATCTTACATAAATGTTGAATTTATATTCCCTATTTTTTATATATTTTTAATTCCTAATATCATTATATGCTTTAAAATATTTATACTAATCTGTAACTTATTGGCACTAAATGTTAACATGCTATGAGGTAGTTCTAGTTCACTTAGTTTGCATCCAGTATTTCAATACATGTGGAAGCACAGCAGTTCACACTTGAACATTCAAGCAAAATCAAGGTAAGTGAAACAATATTATGAACTGAAATACGGAAAAGGAATTGTGACAATTTTTTCATAGTATGCATTAATTTTTTTTTATATTCTATAATAACACTGAAGAGTGTCATGTATTTTTTTAAATATAATGCTTTTAGATGATCATAGAATCATAGAATCATAGAATGGTAAGGTTGGAAGGAGACCTCAAGGATCATCTAGTTCCAACCCCCTGCCATAGGCAGGGACACCTCCCACTAGCACAGGTTACTCAAGGCCTCATCCAACCTGGCCTTGAACACCTCCACGGAGGGAGCAGCCACAACCTCCCTGGGCAACCTGTGCCAGTGCCTCACCACCCTCACTGGAAAGAACTTCCTCCTGACATCTAGTCTAAATCTTCCCTCTGCCAGTTTAAACCCATTGCCCCTTGTCCTGTCATTGCAAGACCTTGTAAATAGTCCCTCCCCAGCCTTCCTGTAGGTCCCCTTCAGATATTGGAAGGCTACTCTAAGGTCTCCTGGAAACCTTCTCTTCTCCAGGCTGAAGAGCCCCAACTCTCTCAGCCTGTCCTCATAGGAGAGCTGCTGCAGCCCTCTGANATGTGGGACAGAGTCAAATGCCTTTCTCAGGTCCAGGTAGATGACATCAATTGCCCTTCCCTTGTCCACTGTCACTGTGACTTCATCATAAAAAGCCACTAAATGTCTAAGAGTCTGCAAGAAGGGATCAAAGTTAGAGTCAAACTTGTCCTCACATAAGTTTAAAAAGTAGCCTGAGTAAATTAAAAGTTTGGAGTACAGCCTGGCATCTATTAATTTTTTGTATTCGACTCATATATTTAGTATTACTATTACAAAATTCAGAAATTAACTCAATGACAGTGATAACCTGATGTAAACCTGAGAGTATTGCCTTACTCTTATAATCTTCAGTGAAAAAAGAAGATTGAAAGAAAAGAAATGTAAGAAAAGAAAAAAGAAATGTAATAAACAAACTGAGGTTAAGCAACTGTCACTGTAAAATGATGGTTGGTAAAAAAAGGAAGTTCTTCTAAATTTCAAATGAAATCTCAGTTTTCTTCAACAACTATTACAGACTATACCAAATACATTAAAGAAAAACAAAAACAACAAAAAAACCCCTCTTTCTTTAAAACCTTTTTAAAACCTCTTTAAAACCTCTATTTAATCTTTGTTATGGGTAAATCTACTTAAATCTGGAGTTACAGTTGTTCTTCTCATGACTACAGAATTTCAGTATAAATTCAAAGGGGAGAAAATTAAAGTTACTGGTTGTTCACATTTCTAAGGATGTTGCTGGCCTGCTCTGCAGTTTCTGACAAAAACTTAGGATCATAGAATCATTTATGTTGGAAACCTTTAAGATCATTGAGTCCAAAGAACTGTATGATTTAATAAACTATCCAGTTGATTTTTTTTTTTTCAGACTTACTTAAGCCTGTGATGGCCAGTAGGTAGTTGTGAAGGACAGTTTGTCATAGGAACTTAAAACTTTGTGACCACACTGTTGGTTTTTTGCCTTCCGTATACAACTAATACTCCTTTTTGCAGGGTTAGACTGACTAAAGACTGCAGTTTAGGGAACTCTAAAAGAGGTTGAAAGCCACAACACAGGACAGAGTAGAGTGCATACTATAAGTCATGTAGAGCTGAGTTTCCACTTGAAAGTGACAAGTTGCTCTTAGCATCTTGTATGAAAGCATGACAGCTACTCAATCTAACCATTCCTTTGAAATGAGCCTGCTAATAAAAGCAGAACGTCAAAAATGTGCATGAGGTAATGGCAGTCTGCTGGTCATGGGGAGGCAGAGCCACACTGTGAAATAGTTTGCAGAGTTAAAGTTGCACCAACCAGTGAGATGTACTCTTGGAAGGACATCACAAAACAAATGCATTTTTTTCTTGAATTATTTCAGACCTCCATGTCATTCCTTGCAGTCAGACAGTCTGGCACTGATGGATCAAAGTATGTTTACTGCTTTTCCTGTCAAGTCTCAGTTCTTCTGTAATAGCCATGGATATACCACTAAAAATAGGCTCCCAGTATGATATTTGTTCTTCCATTTCAGAACAGACAATGAATTTTTTGCTTTATTATCTACAAAAGCCTGTGCACAATATATGAATCTGAAAAAATAATGCTTTTCTGGTGATGAATGTTAAGTGCATTCTTTAATAGGTATCTCCAGGTAAATTTTAAAGCTGAGACAGACCATCAATTTTCATCTTTTCAATTCTGCTTTTTAGTTGAAATAATTACTTCCATTTAGGGAATTAAAAGCATGTGTTCCTTTGTCATTTCTTGGTGCCAGGCCTCCTTGTGACAGGAATGGTTCACTTAGAGCATACTTCTATTAGGAGAATCTACATCATTGAGACGTAACAAAATAGCTGTTGAAAAGATTGGAAGGCAAAACTTTTCAGGAAAAGAAAAAATGGTTAGAGAAATTTCCATTGCTGTTTTTTTTTTCTGTATTTCTCACACCATCTGTGGATTGTATTATGTATTAAACCTAAAACTAAGTACCCTTTTTGAGAAGGGAAAGACTAAGGTGTTTATACTTTAGCAGAACTTAAGAGAATCAAACAAGAATCATAAAATCGTAGAATCATAGAATGGTTTAGGTTGGAAGGGACCTCAAATATCATCTATTTCTAACCCCCTGCCATAGGCAGGGACACCTCCCAGTAGAAAAGAAGGAACATAGTGATGCAATGGTAATTTGCATAAAATGAGGTCTTAGAAAATCAAAACCAATCTCTGTAAATATTCTGTATAAGTTTGTATTTCATTTCTACTAGAAATATTAAACCAGTATTTAATGTTTACTCAGATATGTGACTGTTTTTTTGAAACAATATAAATATGCTTTTTTTTACATTTCATTTGTGTTACATGTATAACAAATAATGTCTAACTGTATATATTTATGATCTGTGAAAATATTGTCACATTTGGATATCAGTTGGCTACATAATGCCCTCATGTCTCTCCTACAATATCAGCGTTAAAGATTTATGCTTTTGGTACAGGTGACTTACATAGGAGATTTGACCGTGAAGCTTTATCTGTACCATTTTCCTTTTACCAAAGAAATATCATCGTAATTCCTGTTTCTTAAACAAGGGGGGGAAAAAAACAAACCAAAACCAAAACCAAACCCCAGCAAGTCAGGCAAAACACTCCACACTTACCTATAATTTTTATTTTACTCCGATAAATAAGAGAAATCAAACACACATTCAGCCCTAGACTTCAAATTGTTTTTCATCAAGGACTTGGATTAGTCCTTGATAAAAATACAAGGAATTCAATTCTGAATATCCTTGAATAAAGGGTAGCTTACAGCTGTTGTGTTCCCAAAATAGAAGAGAGAACAAGCTATGACTCATAAGGTCCTAATTTCATCTCCACTTTTCCCTTGCTCTTGGGATGAATTACATTTCTTCATTTGATGACTTCTCAAACAAGTGAAATATTTCTCTTTTCTCCTACCGTGAATTACAGGTTGATAAATGAAGCAGACTTGTTAGTTCATAATAGTAGGGTGATAAAGGATAATTGTTTTTCTCCGTACAACCATAATCAGGATCTCTGAGCATGATTATCCAATTTATATCATAAAGTCTCTTAGGAAGAAACCGTCATTCTGGTGGTTAGTTTATCCAGTGATTTTCTGTTACTTGTCAGAAGCGCAAAGTTTAAATCTCTTGGTATTTTATAAGAAAAGAAAAATAGGGCCTTTGTGAAAAACCTCTGGACTCATTTATTTGACAGAACAGAACAGACCATACTAGACCAGACCATTTCACTTATAAGAGACCTCTGGCACAACTTTGAACCATTCCCAGGTGTCCTGTCACTGGATCCTAGGGAGATCAACATCTCCCTCTCAATTTCCCCTTCTCAGCAAGCTATAGAGAGCAATGAGGTCACACCTCAGCTTCCTTTTCTTCAAACTGGACAAGCCCAGAGTCCTTAGGCTTTTCTTACAGGACATAATTTCCAGCCCTTCAACAGATTCGCTGCCCTCCTCTGGATGCATTCAAGGACCTTCTTAGGTTGTGGGGCCCAGAACTGCACACAGAACTCAAGTTGAGACCACAGCAATGCTGTATATATCAGGACAATCACCTCTTTTGACCAGCTGGTTACATTGTATTTGATGCTCCCCAGGTGTGGTTTGCCCTCTTGGCTGCCAGGACACATTGCTGACTGCTGTTGACCAATGCCCCCAGATTTCTTTCTGCAGGGCTGATCTGCAGATGCTCCTCTCGTGCTTTATGCTTGTGATTTTTCCAGTGATTCAGATGAGATGCAAGCTAATTTTACAGATGTCTTTATAGCACCTACTGAGGCCAGATAGACATGCCCGTGCCTGGTAGAAGAGAATCAAACCTGGATAGCCTTCCACTTTCTTGTGAGTGTTGGTGATTTCTTCTCTCTCTTAGACTTCTTTATGAAGTTATTTAATAAAAATCTGTCTTCATAAGGTATATTTTTGTTAAAACCCAATAATTCGTTCTCCATTATGATCTGCCTAGAATATATGTACACGGACAACATTTATGAGAATATTTTCTAAGGATTTACTTCAAACACAGCCTTCTAAAAAAGAAGATTCATGGAGAAGAGAAAATCCATTGTGTGTGCCTGCTAAAAAAAACCCACAGAGCTTAAATTATTTCTTCTTCATAACCGCATTCAATATATTCGATAACCTGTGGGACAGATTTTTCTCACATTCATGATTAAGTCCCCCTGCAGTTTAAATCAATAGAACTTTTACCTTTCAGTTTAACGTATCCAGTTCTCACCTTCAGATTGCTTTCCTTAAAAGGCAACAACTTTTCTTACTGCAGAGAAGGTCTTCCTTTCATTTTAATGAAATGACTCTGTCATTTGCAAAGATAATAACAGGAAGCAAATCACTCAGACAAAGAAATATTGCCATCTGGTAATCAGTTACCTATGTAGCTGACTCATCAAGGACAAATTGCTTGCATCTTGGTATCTGTAAGAAGATGGTACCTAAAAGAAGAATATATTAAAATTCCCATATCTGGAAACATCTTGTATGTCATGTCAGTGAGGAAAATTTACATTTAGAACCATAAAACGATAAGCTACCACAGAAGTTCTAAATTGGCAATGTTTTACCCTTTTCAATTTTTTTTTTCCTGAAGTTAGTTCTCAGTATATATGATTTTGATAGACACTGCCTAAGGGGAATTAAATTGCCAGCTTAGGGAAATAATATCTGGAGGGATACTGCTTTAGAAATTCTAATGAATCATCTATGCAATTTACTGTTTAGAAGAAGAAGTAAATAGAACATAGGATCAGAAAAATGAGAAATATCAAGGTTGGTCAGATGTTAATATAGGTAATATGTGTACAATATATTTTACTGAGGAAACAACTGAACATCCCTTTATTGGTGAAATGAAACATGCTCACTGGGTACAGGTAAAGTAAGGCTACATGAAAAGTTTCTGATCTCGGTCTTTGGTTAGTCTCACTGATCACTACTACATGGCACTGATTAACAATGTAGTGGGAGCAGGCTTGTTTAGAAATTCCTGTACTGAAGAGTACAATAACAGGAGTTAGATGCTACTCAGCATGCTAGTATGCAAGTTGGGGTTTTCTGACTTTCTTTTTCTTTTGTTTGTCTATAAGGACTACTGCAGAATCAGCTTGAACTCTAATATTCAAAGAACTACATCCAATTCAATGTGCTGTGTTCTAAATAATTGTTTTCTGTGTTTCCTGTTTTATATCTCCTGAATACTCCCAGAAATAGAATTAGCAATCAAAAGTAATTGACGGTGATTATATCCTACAAGTGGCAGGGTTGCTTTGCAGGTGTGAAACATCTGGTAAGTTTCCTGTAAGAAACTGGGACATCTTAAAAAATGTTAAAAAATGTTATGGTTTAAGGCAAGCGTTCTGTCCACGTAACTTGAATCCTGAATCCATAAATTCTTTTAAAGGATAGGAAATGGTACAGTAGCCTTCATGTCCAGGCGTGCAAGACAGTAGTCTGGAATACTTACAAAATATGTGGGAGATGTAGTGGAAGGGCTGCCTAACTTCAGCTTGTAAATACATAGATAGATAGATAGATAGATAGATAGATAATACTGGAGAAGCAGTGCTTGCAGATAAAAGCTACTTTTTTAGTTTTCTTGAATGCCTTGTGAATTACAGTTCAGAGGGTAATGCAGAATTCTGGCACTCTAGAATTTAATACATATTTACTTCTATTGCATTATAGTTACTGTGAGATGGAATATTATTAAATAGCCTTAAATAAAATTCAATCTTCCAGGCAAAAAAAAAAAAAAAAAGTGTTTAATGAAGATTATTTAAATCAAACTCTGTGAAATTTTTACATCACTCAGGAGATTAGGAATCTGATAAACATGATCATTTACTGAGCTTCCTCATAGAGAAATATGCTCAAGTTGAAAGTAATCAGAAACAGTGAGAATAGAAGCAGCAGCAATAACTTTGTGAAGTCATTTGGAAGACCAGTGGCAAATTCTTTGAATCCCATTCTTTGAGTCCTAGGCTAGAACATCTGTCATAGGTGACAACTATTTAGATACAGCTGTTACAGAAACCTTTGCCATAATCAACACATCAGGCATGGACAGAGCGAATTCCACTGGAAAAAAAAATATTATTACAGTATGTTTATTTTACTTTTATTTAAAAGGTCCCTTTGTAACTTTTTCCACCATATAGGACTATTTAATTCATTAGGAAACTTCTGTTTTAATTAAGAAAATTCACTGTTTTGGAGAAATTTCAGGTATGACTGTTAGACTGTTAGATATCTCTAATATCCTCTAATATATAAAAAACACATTGCTTCTGGAAAAATATAGACTATTGAAGAAAACAATCAGCATTTGAGGGCCTAAGCTGTAACATTTTTTTACACTTTTATCTTTCAGAATAGGATAGTGTTCTGAAGGAGGATATATGCCTTGCAGATACAACGTTTATTAAAATACTGCCCTTTTTACCCTATTTTGGGGAATTTTTTTTCAGTTTTACACAATTCCCTAATTCTGACTAGTGAAAATGAGGTAGCTTGTGGGTTTTGATTCTTTCAATAGACAATAGTTGCTCTGTTATTCTGTATTTTACTTTTTGTAATATGCATCTTTAATTCAGAGTTGTAGTTTGGTTGTGACTTTTTTTGGGGTTTTTTTGTTCGTTTGTTTGTTTGGGGATTTTTTGGGTGAAATTTTCAGACCATGTGAAATGTTCAGACCATTCCTTCAACCCATTCTAGCAAACATGCAGCTGTGGCCTGAGAGAAGGCATTTCAGAAAGCTAATTGAGAACAGTTTCTGCAAATGATAGTTGTAGATTTGAGCAAGCTAATCCGTTTTACCTATGGTCATATAAGAATTAAAACTGGCATAGGCATGAGTACAGGAATTTCAGCTGGTGTATCAGAGCCTAAAGTTTAAAACAGGCATGAAAGTAATAGATCAGAGGTACATTCTTAGATGTTTTCAATACAATAAATATAACTTCACAGTATCTCTTAAAATAATGATGACAATATCAGATACTGTGGAATCCAGCTTTGTAAAACTGTACCCCTTTGATATAGAGCTGGACTCATACCACCTGCTTCTTCTGTCTCTTTTCTGAAAGTTATTCCTTTAACTTTATCATAGCCTTTATAATGCTCCACATCTCCTCATGGTGCAAAGTAGATAACGTCTGAGAATATGATTACTCAAATGCAATCAAAATGATCGTGAATGTAAAGCTTGTAAAGAATGGACACCTTTGGAACAGCGTGATTTTTTCTTTATTTAAGTTTGACCATACCTTGGTCTGTCTCATTGCATATTTTTGCTGTGTGTAGTATTTTTGGGTAGTTCTCAGACCATGTAAAATGATGGATATACCAGTTGCAATGCAAAAGAAAAAAAAACCTAGAAATTACAAAAAGCATTTCTGTTTCAAGGCACGGATATTTTTATTAACTCTACTCAGTGCATTTTTTTTTTTGCCTGTGCCACATAAAGCAGTAATCTTTGACCCACTGATGCACAGACATAGAATGTCATATTTCCTTAAGTTGATTGCTTTCATGTATGCCTCCTATTTATACTGTGTATCTTTGTTCTTCCTGGTAACCTAGGAATCACACTCAAATCCTCTTAGTCAAGAGTAGACTCTTTCATATGTACAAGCATCAGACATTTCTTGAATACTGCCTAAGGAGGATAGAGCTGAAGGCTATCTTTGCCATAGTTTTACTATCTGATTGCACATCATGCCATAATAATTTTCTGGAGCATGCTGTGTATTTTACACATGGACTGCCTGGACAGTCAAAAGGGAAAGGGCAAAAC
This sequence comes from Ramphastos sulfuratus, assembly GCA_013399055.1. Classification (NCBI taxonomy): domain Eukaryota; kingdom Metazoa; phylum Chordata; class Aves; order Piciformes; family Ramphastidae; genus Ramphastos; species Ramphastos sulfuratus. Next base: position 11,008 of record WBNM01041920.1, read on the forward strand.
TGAATGCCAGGAGCAGAGAAAATACTCAGAAACCAAGTTGGGGAAAAAAAAAAAAACAAAAAAAAAGAAAAAAAAAAAAAAAAAAAAAAAAAAAAAAAAAAAAAAAAAGCAGATCCAACTAAATGAGAACAAGGTAATTATGCTATTGAATTCTGCCCTGATTTGATAATGAGGCTTAAAACAAAAGGACCTCCAACTGTTAGAGTAGTTGTCGGGGAGGGGTAATTAGGTACTGCGAGACGATATTATAAAAATATTAATATATAATTTATTAATATTAAACAATCGGAACTCGCACCACCCCCTACCACCATTTAATAATAACAATAGTAACAGACTCTTTGCAACGTTAGGAAACTATATACAGGTTATAACAGGATCTGGAAATAACTGTTAAATATATATATTAACAGAACTCAAACCAAACTGGAAAAGAGGTTTGTGGTCAATGTACCACCTGCGGCCAGTACGCCGCTTGTTCACTAGATGGACCCGAGAAGCAGCTTTCTGCTTATGGCAGAAGGCAATCAATGATTACAAGAGGCTTGGTATTTATTCACAAAAATATATCACAGGAAAATAATACCCTAAGCACGTGGCGGGGTTTCCCGTGTTGCCGGGCTGAAAGTTGCCGGAGGCTTTAAAGTTTCTCCAGGCTCCTGAGCACTGGAGAAGAGGAGACAATCTCTGACCTGATCCTGGCTGGCTCTGGAAGCAGGCTCTTACAGGCAGGATGTCTCACTGTATCACGCTGGCGAATGCGTGGAGGCAGCAGGCAGGATGCAAGCAGGCATCTGTAATGGTGGAAGGCACGCACCCCGTGTTCCCTGCTCCTTTATAACACAGCCCAAAGATCAATTGGACCTTTGGACACGAGATAGCCAATCAAATGGCAGTTACCCAAGATTTTGCCATATTGGGTGAAGCCATAGGCTTGCTTTATCCTTTTTTGGGCAGATCACGGGCCCTGCACAAGGCAATCATGTGCCCCCTAGCAACCATAGGTGATGGACAGACCCCGGACCCCAGACTTAGTGGTGCCAGGTCCTTTGTCCCTTTTCCCGCGGTTGCTCTCTCCCCAAAACAGCAGAAAAACATGTCTGCACAAGCCAGGACATGTACAAGCCCAAGAGGCCTGTTTAGGCCTACCACGACAGTAGTTAAGCATTTTTATATTTTTAAATGTATTGTTTTAATATCATCCCTTTGTAGTTACTATGCAGATTGCCTCCTACTACATTTTTTTGGTAACTGAATAAGTATCTAAAGCTCAGCACTTTTATATGACACAGACTGAGTGACAAGAATAACTGAAAGAATGCTTTATGTGTGCTCTGAAAGGAAGACTTACCATCTTTTACAGTATTGTGTTCTGTAGCTATCACCAAGCTGGATTATGAACCTGCCTAGTAAAAGTCCTGGTAGTGTGATTGACAGGCTTGTGTGTTTAGAAAACAGCCTGGTCTGGAAAACTTAGCTTGAACCAAGAACAAAGAAGCAATTAAATTCACGTAAATACTACTTGCATTGAAACTGACTTTCTTAAAGGAAGCCATAAATGACAACACATTATATAGACATATTTTCATCTGTGTTAACTCTTCTAACGTCATGTCTGTACTAGTGTACAATTATGTTTAAGAGCTTTGCTTATTTTTCACGCTCCAATTATATTGTGTTAAAATGATTATTATACTTTTTCTTTAAATGAGCTGTTTTTAAAGCTCTATGAACACTTTTTTGATAAGGATATTCAAATTCAATTTGTGATATTGGCAATCCAGGTTTCATGCAAGCAAGTTTTAGGTTTTGTAAGAGTGCGAAAAATAGAAGAGGTGTTGTATTTTCATGTGTAGAAATGAATCATAGAATCAGTCACGGTTGGAAAGGACCACAAAAATCATCTAGTTCCAACCCCCCTGCCATGGGCAGGGACACCTCACACTATGTCAAGCTGTCTAGAGCCTCATCTAACCTGGCCTTAAACACCTGCAGGGATGGGGCTTTGACCACCTCCCTGAGCAACCCATTCCAGGGTCTCACCACCCTCATGGTGAAGAACCTTTTCCTAACGTTCAGTCTGAATCTACCCATTTCTAGCTTTGTTCTATCCCCCCTAGTCCTACCACTACCTGACATCCTAAAAAGTCCCTCCCCACCTTTTTTGTAGGCCCCCTTAAAATACTGAAAGGTCACTTCAGAGCCTTCTCCTCTACAAACTGAACAGCCCTCAGTTTCTCCTCATAGGAGAGGTGCTCCAGCTCTCTGATCATCCTCATGGCCCTTCTCTGGACACATTCAAGTACATCCATATCCCTCTTGTAATAGGGGCTCCAGAAATGGATGCAGTACTCCAGGTGGGGTCTCACCAGTGCGGAGTAGAGGGGGAGGATTGCTTCCCTTGTCCTGCTGGCCACACTTCTCTTGATGCAGCCCAGGATACGGTTGGCCTTCTGGGCTGCAAGTGTATACTTATTGCTCGTATTGAGCTTCTCATCCACCAGCATCCCCAAGTCCCTCTCCCCAGGTCTGCTCTCTAGCCAGTCACTGCCCAGACAATATGGGTGCTTGGGATTGCCTCAACCCAGATGCAGGACCTTGCACTTGGTCTTGCTGAACTTCATGAGCCCACCTCTTCAGCCTGTCAAGGTACCTCTGGATGGCATCCCTTCCCTACAGCATTTCAGCTGCACCACACAGCTTGGTGTCATTGACAAAATCAATGCCACAGTCCATGTCACTGACAAAGATGTTAAACAAGACTGTTCTCAGGAGTGATCCCTGAGGGACTCCACTTGTCATTAGCCTCCACTGGGACATGGAGCCATTGACAGCCATTCTTTGGGTGCAGCCATCAAGCCAGTTCTTTATCCATCTAGTGGTCCATCCACTTCTCATCAGTAATATTTTGTTTTCTTAAGTGATTCTAATTCTCGTCTAAAGAGTTTCTCGAGTTTTGATTTCAGGTTTTTATTTCTCTGCCTATCTTCCATACACACACATAGGTATGTAATTTGTTATGAATGCCATGATCATTATTATGGAAGAGGTTGAAATACCATACATTTATTTCCTCATGGAGAGAAAAACCTTGACAGAAACAGACGGAAAAAGTTTACCTGTTTCTGGAGAGCAGTGTCTGGTGCAGTGAGAATCACGTCAAGAAGTGGTCTTCTTGCTGAAAAACAGTTCTATGTGCTGGTTCTTGTGTAGTATGCAAAAGATCAGTGCACTAACACATTGGAATCATTCTAAAGTGCATTCTAAGCACATTCTGAATTGTTCTGGATTTTTTTTGCCATAAAGTACTTTCTCTTATGAATTTTGTGACTTCCCTACTTAAATCCCAACACAAAGTTGAAACTTTCCATGTCAGATGTTCAATTAAGGAATAGGGACTTTGTTGGTTATTTTAGAAGATTGGACATTTTAATGGTTGTGGAACAGTCAAATAAAAACTAGTTCAGCATGGCTATACCAGGCTCTGGCTAGTCAAAGTGAATGCATGAATAAGAAATTGAATATGTGTTGGTGATCAAGGTGAATTGCATTTAAGTATCTTGAAGAAATTCCCTTTTCACAAGGAATTTGATATTGATTTGCACAATCAATATATATGTAATTTATGTGTTGAATTGCCTTATTAACTTGCCTAATGTTTATTGACCATTACTTACTTAGTGAACATTATGTCCTAAAATCTAATCCCAGCCTTAAAATAGATCAGAAAAGACTACACGTACTAGTGGGAGGTGTCCCTGCCTATGGCAGGAGGTTGGAACTAGATGATCCTTGAGGTCCCTTCCAACCTTACCATTCTATGATTCTACGATTCTATACACTTAAGAACTACCAATGAGGACACGTGCTGTAGAGACACAAAAGGGAAAATTGGTCATTTGAATCCTCTTCAGAGCTATGAACACCTATTGTGTTTGTTAGTGTAATATGGCTTAATAACAGAAAAGTGATATATATATTTCTTAAACTTTCTATTTGTTTAGTTAGAAAATATAATTTATACTTTTATCTTGTCCTGAAGAATATACTCAGTTGTGTGTGTGAGGTATTTTCACATACATAATCGCATGAGCGGATATACACGCTATCCAAGAAGAGGAAAGAACTTTCTGTATACCAAGTGAAACTTAACTGCAGAGTAATCTAACTGAATCCAAGGAGAACTGCTGGGTTGAAGATACTTAGTGGCACCTTGTCCTTTAAAATAAAGGAGACCATGGATGTGAATGAATGTAGGTCAAGTCTCACTGATTGTATTAGGAAAACAGGAAAGACTATGTTCCTTATACAAGTACTTATATCCAGTTGCTTCATTTAAAAGAAATCATACATCTCCCTTATTAAAAAAAAAAAAACAAACAAAACCAACAAACCTCACTTCTGCTTTTAATAACTACTGTAAAAGGGATCTTCATTTCTGATTTATTTTTCTGGCAAGAGCTAAGGACTCTTTTAAGAGAGCAGGGGAGAAATATTATAGAATGTAACACAGTGAGAGATACTGACAACATTTATGTAAGCTTACGTATTTCTCTTTGAGCTATGGTGGTCACAAACCAGAAAAAACCCCAAACAAAATAGAGAAAATGGGGAGAATATAGTGAGATTATTATAGAAAAAATATTTTCAGTTAGTAAATTAAAGGGAAATGGTCCAAACAAAGATGACTTGGTGTAAAATACACTGAATTTTTAAGGTTCTATTCAGATTTTAATTTATTACTTCTGAATTCTTTAAAAGGTCAGCATCACTATAAGAAATTAATCACATGGGGGAGAAATCAACAAGATCAAATAAAGATCAATGCACACAGAAATTGGAAGTGGGTGTTGGGCTTGGCAAGGTCAAAAAAATGCTTAGTATTGCAGATACAAAAATATATATAAGAAGAACTGGTGGGAAACCTTGTCTGGGATCCACAGGATCTGGGACATTGGGAGCTCACCACGGTGCTCAGGGCCTGGCAGTCAGAGCCCGTTCCATCACCACCAAGGAGCAGGGCAAATGAGAGGCAGTGGAGCAGCTCCAATTTTGGGCACTGGGCACTTCCTTGGGTATGAGCCAAGGTGGGACTGGGACAGGGACCTTTGAAGGTGGACTTGGTGGGGTTCGCAGGGCAGGGCTATGGGGAGCTGGAGACTGGCCCTGTCTTCGTGTCACTGAGGCAGGGCCTGATGGCCCTGGGGCACTAATATGGGGTCTTTGGACATGGGCAGGGTGAGGGAAATCCTGGTGGGCTGGGCAGGCACAATCATGGCTGGTGATGCCATCATTGGTCTGACAGACCAAATTCCTATGTAAGCCAGCAGAGTGGGAAATAGGTAAAAAGAAAATCATATGGAAACAGTAAGAGTACTTAAATCCTCTTGTTCTCTCCAAGGTTTTTTCATAGTCAGCTGTGTCAGACCACATTATCAGACAAAGTACGTATAAAGATATATAAAGTTTTCGGAATGACAGACTCAATCATCAAATAAATTAATTTGAGACTTGATCCTGTAAAGTGCTAAGCACTTGGCTCTGATCCAGCAAAACTTTTCACTTCTACTTCAGTCTCATGAATACATTTGTCCATTTAAAACGCACAGAAAAGCCATTGTTAGAAAAAAGTAAAAAAGCCTGTAAACCTCTAAACACAAGGATTATTGAAAAACTGGATTTCATCTTTATTGTAAAATCATTGTATTTCTTCTCCATTTTTTTTTTTTTTCAATCTGGGTAGGTAGCTCTTTTTTATCTATGTAGCTAGCTCTTTTTATGATAAATAATGTTAATAGTACTGTCCAGTAAGTAAGGAATTGGTTGGATGACAGCATCCAAACAGTAGTGGTCAACAGCTTGATGTCCACACATACAGTGTTCCTCAAGAGTCTGTATTGGGACCAATGCTGTTCAATATCTTCATCAATGATATAGACAGTGAGTTTGAGTGCACCCTCAGCAAATTTGCAGATGATACCAAGCTGAGTGGTGTAATAGATAAGTCTGAAGCACAGAGTGCCATCCAGAAGGAACTGTATCTAAGTCAGGGCAATCCTAGGTGTCAATACAGGCTGTGGGATGATGAAATTGAGAGCCGTCAGGCAGAAATGGACTTAGGAGTACTGGTGGATGAAAAGTGGTACATGAGCCAACAGTGTGCACTTGCAACCCAGAAGGCAAATGGCGTCCTGGACTGCATCAAAAGAAGCATGACCAGCAGACCAAGAGAAATGATTCTGCCACTCTGCTCTGGTAAGACTGTACCTGGAGTACTGCGTTCAGCTCTGGAGTTGGAGGATATGGCCTGCTGGAGGAGATCCAGAGGAGGGCCAAGGAAATGATCAGGGGGCTGGAACACTTTTCCTACGAGGACAGGCTGAGGGAACTGGGCTCATTCAGCATAGACATGAGAACCTAGTAGTGGTCTTCCAGTACCTGAAGGGGACCTGAAGAGGGACTGTTTACAGAAGCCTGTAGTGACAGCATGAGGGGCAATGGTTTTAAATTAGATAAGAGTAGATTTAGATTAGACATTAAGACGAAGTTCTTTACCATGAGGGTGGTACAGATTGCCCAGGGAGGTAGTTGAGGTCCCATCCCTAGAGATATTCAACATGAGGTTCAACAAAGCTCTGGGCAACCTCATGGAATATGTCCCTGCTCACTGCAGAGGGATTGGACTAGGTGATCTTTGGTGGTCCTTCTCAACCAAAACCATTCTATAATTCTGTGATTCTATGATTCTATGAATAGACCCAATCTTTCCTAATATTTTTGAAAGATTACAGGAAGATCAGTCTTTTAAAAAGATAGTATCATTATTTTATTGAAACATTCTAAAGTGAAATGCAAAATCTTCGGTGAAGTATTTTGTGATTCTCTGGTTTGGAATATTTGACTGATTCAAGTCTATCTAAACTCAGGGTAGGAAAGAGTCAGAAAAGAACTAAGTATCCAAAGGCCAAGCAGCACTACATACAATAGGGTTTGTATATTTTCAGTGCTTGGGATCGTGAGAGGTTATAGGAAAACCAGTTCCATTCAATAGCGTTGCATGGTGTTTCCTGTACTTTGTGGATAAAGCTTATATGTGATGTTTGTATGCTAGAATACTTTTTGGAATCTATGAAAAGGACCTAAATTAGATACTAAACTAATTTGAAAGGTATTAAAATTATATCAAGTGACTTTTAAGGAGAATAATGTTACAGAAACTTATTAAGAAATTGATAATTACAGTAGATAAAGGTGATTATATTGAAAGAGTAGTCAGTATATTTTTCCTGTACTAAATGGAATACAAAAATAATAACGAGTTTGCAAGCTACAGCTATTGAAAAAGTAAAAAATCCCCCTTTTCAGAACTGTCACTTTCAAGTAATGGCAACCAACAATTTGACTCAACGTTCAAGTAATGGTAACAGCTACTTGCATTGTGAAAAACTTTACTCTGTAGGACTCCAAAGACCTTAAATGTTTAGAGGTTTACAATTTCTGTGTAATGGAATTCAAAACACAGACTTGTCACTGGAGATGATAGCTCTATTCAGTTTCTTTGTGAGGGGTATCCAACAAGACAAGGATAATGACTGCAGATGATTCAGACACCTGTTAAGGTGATGAATCTGAAAAAGAAGTAGTTTCTTGAGGGTGTGGGAAGGAGGTACTGTTTCTTGCACTATTTCATAGTCCTAACAGTATCTTAGACTGAATTTGTCTATTGTTTGGGGCTTTCAGGCATCGTTCTGGTTTTGAGTGTGCCTTTTTCCCCCCATGTAACAGTCATGCTTTGCTGGATTTTAGAATATGAAAACATAATTGCCCTCATGGAATATTTGTTTTGAATATAATAGGAATTGAGCCAAGTCCCTACTTGACACTGCACTTTACGTACAGGCCTAATTTCTTCTGTTGGATTTTTGCTATGAGATAATCTTGTAAAATGGAGAATACCTTTTCCATTCTTTCTTTATACTGCATATTTATTTTCTAAGTGATAGTGTTTAGAGACTTGAATAGAAAACCTGGAAAGGTAGTCTTTCTTAACATTTGAAGCTCTGTAAAGGAGAATTTTGTTCAATACCAGATCAGCTAACCATTCAACAACAAAAGTAGAATCAAAACTTAATATTTATTACTTCTGATGCATTTAGAGGCAGTATCTGGAACGAGTTATTGTTCTTTATCGTGGCAGGTAATATTTGTTCCTGGGAAATGATTCATCATTTTCAAAATAAACTAAAATAACAAAATATGTTTCCACATAATAAATAAATTTTCTAAGTTATTTTAGAGCAAAACAATCCTTTCTCTGCCTGACAATATAGTATGCACCAATTAAAATGGGTTTTCCAATAAAATTGAATCATACAATATGACAGATACTCAATATCCTTGGCTGGCTTTCTCAGCTATGCATGCTTTCCTGAGCTTATTGAAGGAACAGTGTTAACAAGATTGAAAATTTTGAGATAAATTGACATTATATGTATGAAACACCAAACAGAAGTGTCATAATGACACACACACTGGTGTTGCTTGCAATGCAAGACAGGCTGAATGAAAGGAATCCTAACGCAATTCCCAGAGAGGACAGTGTACACAGTATATAATGGGAACACTGCACCTCTGTTTAGAAACATGGAGAAGACCCGACAGCACTAACAGCTTTGACAGCAAAAGATGTAGCTCTAGTGTATGGCATCTGACCTTTAAGAAAAAAATCTGTCTCTAGTTATTAAAAGAAAAGAATAAAAAGGATTTGTCAGAATAGGGTGACTGAGTCACCATTTCCTTTAGCATGACTAATTCCAGGACAGACAGGACACAATATGTGCATATGTTGGGTTTTCATTTTCTTCCTTCCATAGTTGGTAGTTTCTGTTATTACAAGACAAATAAACAGAATATGGAGAAATACTGTCAAGTTTCATATGCTTTGAAAGCACTACCAAATAGAGTTTATTTTTTACATGACCCCACTAGCAGTTATGTCTTATTCACATACTGGTCTTCTAGACAGTTGGATTCACAGCAGTAGAACCAATGAATAAGAGAGTTCTTTGTATGACAGAGGAGAATACCTTCTTTGTAACTGAAAAGGTTACTAAGGTCAGTAAGACAAATTAATAAAATTATGTACATAAGACATCATTTTTAGTTGAGATGTTGCATGCATGACTTTAAAATGACGTTAGATACTCTGGTGTAAGCCAACTCCAAAACGTTTCTTTGGTGTAAAAAGTAGTTCATCTTTTCATCTGCATTCAATTTATGCATAAGACATTGGAGCAGCTCAAGAAAGGAGAAAGGAATAGGTAATCAGAATGAAAAATGAAACATGGACTAAAAGGGAATTTATTAAAACCATTTATTACTCTGTCATGTGACTTGTTCAAAAACCCACGTTCTGTATACAGCAGATTGTACTTGCTGCTATTGTTCCGTTCATGGAATGAGTAAATATATTTCCTGGAGAATCAGAGTCGTCTAGCTTGTCACTTGCTTTGTAATAATCATGTGAGATTACTTTAACCACCTAAGTCTAGTTTTTAATTAGTGAAGCTACTGAAACTGATTTTTCTAATGGCTCAGAAGGGAAAAAGATGGGGTTAATGATGAAAAGATCACTGTACTACCGTGAAAAGGAGACTTAATCTTTTTGCCCCTTTTGTTCTTGAAATGCAAAATAGTATTTCAAATAAATAAAAGTACAATCTATAGGATATAACAGTACTGCAGTGATCTGAAATTTCTTTAGCAGACCTAATTGTAATTTTCACAGATTTTGTTTTATTGTTTCAGTTAACAAATATCTAGATACATAAAATTATGTCTTCCAGAAAAGCTACTGTGAAACTGTAGTCAAATTTAATAATTTTCACTTTCGATGCTATTCTCCTCAATTCTAACACACTTCACCTACTACAGACTGAAGTCAAACTCTACCCATACGCTTAGCTATTTTCTCCAAGTGGAAAATTATTTTGAATTCCAGCACATACACAGATCAAGACAACTAAGCTTTGAAAGGGAATTGAAACTATGGACTACAATAACGTGAATTTGCTTTTAAAAACCCCTCATAAATAAAGTTTTGGCTGTAATAAACACCTAAACTGGAGTTTGGATTAATAAATCTGTGTGCTTTTATATATAAAGATGGATTATCATCTAGATTTATTGAAATATATACACAGTAGCAAGGCACTTATTTTTTACCCATAATATTCCTGTCAAAATGTTACATAAGTACATCATGAAGAAAATGAGTGATGTTGTGCATTTCTGAAACAGTGAGATTTACAGCTTCGCTGGCATTTAATTTGCTCAAGCTACAAACAGCATTGCTTTGCAAAGTATTTAATACACTAAGATACTCTTGAGAGAGTTAACAAATGGGAAAGAAATGAAAAAAGTATCAGTGTACCCATCATCTACTTACATAAAGAGCATATTAATTAGTTTTCAGATTTTCCTGATTTAGAAGACATCTTCATCTTTGTCTGCAAGTGCAGGACATATGACAGAGACAACCATCTGCACCATCAGTCCTTGTCTGCAGGAATAATTTTTATCACCATTGTAAGCAGCCAACATGATTTACAGGAGCTGAACAACTGTTTATAAAGGGTATGAGCATGCTGAATGTGATTTGTTAATGAACAGAACTTTGAAGGCTGAACTTAAGCTCTACTTTGCATTATTACTATGTTTCATTATATCGTCCACCTGATTATGCATGTGACCTGCTCAACTTGCAGCAATGCTCTGAAAGTGCACCTCACTTAACATCCTTTGTTTTCACACCAAAATGCCAATAGGCATTCTTACTGTTCTTTTTAAAGATTTTCAATCAATGCATGTATATGAAATGTCCTATACTGTTATTAGTTTGGACTAGGGAAAATAATGTATATTACTTGAAACTACTTTTACCACTCTTTGCAATCTCCTTATCCCCTTGTTTTGCCTCTCTAGAGAGTTGGCATGTCCACCTGGCTTTCATACAGGATCAACAACATCAGTTGATAGTCCTGCTTTGGGCTCAAGCCCAGCATACATGATCCTCTCCCTGTGCACTAGCCCAGCAGTAGTCCTGGAATTTGACAGAGTTTGACAACTGGAAAATTTTTAATGAGTGAACCTTTCATTGCAAAGACAAGCCGTTTTAAGGTGCCTTGGGAATTTTGGCTGAGGTTGTGTCTATCTATGTAACCACTGTTTACATAGCACAATGCTGGAAGAATTACTTGTGGTTTAAAGCTACATTTTTTGTGTACAACTATTGTACGATTAGAGCACCTTCACAATATAGCTGACATACAATGTTTATTATGGATATTTTTAAGGTAGTCTAGTTTGACAATTTTTGAAACTCTAATCTGTGTTTAAAAATACAGATTGTAAGGTAAAAAAAGGTGTTAATTGCCTTCTGGGTTGTATAAAGCTATACCAATATAGTAGGGGAAGGGTAGCATGTGTCTATACATAGATGTACAAGTTACTCTGTTGATACAAATAGTTGTGAACTGTGTTCTGTACCTTCTTTGTGTATTGTTGGTGGAAATAGCATAATGCTTCAATTTTTTATTTGAAATTTATATTCCAATTAGAAAGGAAAGAAGGATCTTAGAGGAAAAGAGAACAAAAATGTAATACAGCTTCTTCATGTATTGGATGAGTTTATGTTTTAGGCAATGACATATGTAACTTCTTAAGTTGAATTATTTTACCACCTTTGAAACTATTTCACACTGGAAAACTTCTTTTACATGGAAAAAAAAGCATATGAAAATAAAAATATTAAATAGCCTTTAATGAGGGTCTTTAATAAAAGTCATTGTAGCAGACAGCATAGTGTTACTGGGAGAACAAGATATTCAGGACTAGATTAGAAAGGCAAAATATAGACATCTTTAGTGTGAGTTAGATCCAGTCAGTGAAGTTGAGGGAAATATTCAGCTGTCATTGAAGTGGATACCTACCTTTTGTCAACCATTACACTCAGTTCCTTTGGCTGCATTGTTCATAGCTCTGTTGCCTACAGCAGGAATATTGACATTTATTTTAGATGTCTAAATTTATATATTTTTAATATGAAATTATTAAAGTGCTGAACATTTAACTACTCTATAGTATTACTGGAGCGAACAGATTCATGTGATTATCATTACTATACGAGGATAGGATACTGACCATTGTAATGCATCATCTTAAATAAATTTGATCCTATCAATGAGAGAGTAATTTAAATGAATCACTGTATGATAAAAATATTCAGTCTCAAACCTTACTTTCTGTGACTGGATTGTCATTTTCCTGCCAAAAGACAAAAAATGCATTATAGAGAGCAAAAGGATTCAGGTATTATAAAGGTTCAGATAGCCTTCATAGGCATTAGACATTGGCAAGATCTGAAATAATACTTGATTTCAAAATCATGCAGAATAACTTTTAAAAAAAATCACAATATCAGCCTCTGTTGATAGTGTTGAGGGTGATGATTTTGTTTTCATTTTGATCCCATGTGATTATTTTTTAGGGCTTCTGTTGATTAGTCTACTTAGAGCCCAAATTTTGTTCATGGGAAAATGTACCAGCCACAGTGATGTGAGCAAATCTATCTGCTTCACAGCTAAAAGATGTTTATCAGTGGGCTTTAAGTACTTTAATTCCTAGACAAAAATGTAATACAATGGATTAGACTTGAGCTCTTTAGAACATTTTCTGTTCATTACCTTCTCTGGCTCTATTGAATTTCTTTTGCTGTCTCATGCCTCTTGAACTCCTGTTTGTTCAGCTTGGTGTCAGTAGGAAAACAAATTCTTTAAGAAGGATTTTGCGTAGATTACTCTTTGGCCTAATATTTGGAACACTCTTCTGGAGTGTAGGAAATGCGATTTCAGTTTCTGTGTGGCTGAGCAGAACAAAGAGAGAGAGAGAAATTTTCTCAGCTTTGTTGATATGATAAAGATGACTAAGGAGGTTCCTCTAGTGGATTACAGCATATAGATTAGAAAGATGGAATTCAATTTGTCTAATAGAGGTACTAGGTAAAATAAATTTTGCATGACTTGTCCCAGAAGGGCAATCTAGTTCCATGACTGTTATTGTCTTGGAAATACCAGGAAAATACAGAAATCCAATCCTTACAATGCATACACTGTATGCTAGAGATGTCTGTTTCTCTGACTTTTGCTGGATTTTTGTTGGTTTGTTTGTTTGTTTGGGTTGGTTTTATTTTGCGGGTTTTTGCGGGGCAGGGTTTGGTTGTTTGGGTTTTTTTGTTTTGCCTTTTTTTTTGTTTGTTTTGTAAAGGACCATCTTAAACACAACTCTATGTAACTATAGAGGTCTCATTATGTCATTTCATGATGCATCTATTATTTATTTTGCTTTTAAAAGGTCTTTGACTCAACTATTACTATCAGGCTCTACCCCAGTTGACCCCTGCACACTAGCTTTATTTTTTCCATTAGTACTGCATTACATTGGCACCAATATACTGGACTTTTCTTTGCATTTTGATACATGGTATTGCAAAAAGAACATCCTTCTCTGCCACTGTAAAATAAAGCAGCTACACTGATGTAGCTGAAGTACTGCTCATTCACATCAGCAGATAATTTAGCCATTTGTATCAGAAGATTCAATAAGGGATAAAAGACTATTGCCTCTTTTGCTTTATCAGAATATTGGACTACAGCCACAATATACTTAATGTCTACATTAGTCATTAATTTAGCTAGACAGAGTGTCGGTCTGATCCCTTGAATCTGTAAAGAATATCTGCTGGATATGTTCAGCAAAATGATGTATCCTATTAGGAGGGTTTCCCACAAGAGTATTTCTTCAGTGCTACTCTTCATCTTTATATACAGTCAGCTACTCTATTGCCATCATCTTCCGCACAAAAGGAAATGTTCTATGTTTCACTCCCTTTAGAACAGCACTCCACATCAACAAAGTCTCTATGTCTTCTACAAATTCTTTACGATCATGTGTGCAATTGCTAATATTAGGAATTTTCTTACATAAAATCACATGAAATGCATCCATTGAAATAAGTAATCATTTAAACTTTAAACTTGCTTTAAAAGTGAAATTGTATGTATATTAAATTGTAAAGTAAACATTTCTTTCCTTAAAATAAAGGCATTAGCAATATTAAGAAATCCTCAACTTACACTCCTATTTTGGACTTATATTCCATCTTTATTGAGCAAAACATGGAACTTTCAAGCATGGCTTTAGAATTTGACTCATGAGTATTTATTATTCTGCTCAGCTTTTGGACAACACATTCAGAACAGTTCTGAATATTTTAATTTGTGATTAATTGAGGAGAAGAAATGACAATATATTAAAATCATCAAATAATTCATTTGGAAACTGAAAATTGCCTATTCCAAAATAAAAGACTTTCTCTACTGTGACATGAAAGAATTACAGCATTAGAGAAAATTGATGTTGCATTCTATTATTTTTTTTTTTCTCCCCACTTCTGGAAGAATTCACATAAACAGATCTTCCTTTGAGTTCTCTAGTGCATAAAATGCCTTCTTAATCTTACAAAAATATTTTGAATGTCTAAATCAAATAAATTACACACATTTTGTATAAACATTATGGGCAAACCCCTGACCTAACAAAATAATAATAAAGCATTTTCCTGAATTAAATAAAACCTACTTAATATCTGTTGACGTTTGCTGTTCCTGTTGTTACAGAGATTACTATTGCCACTATTTCTAATGTTATTAGTGCTATTTACCATGCAATATTTTGTTGCTTAGTACACAGATTTCCATTGATGATCTCTGAACATCGAGTCTGGGATTTTTTTAGATGCAAAATTCATGAATGAAACAGGAATACATAATGTTATTTTTATAAAACATCAAATATCATGAAACTCTGTGAATTGTAAAGTATTATCACTTCTTGTAAATGCTATTTTTGCTTATTTTTTATAAAATTTGCAAATGCAATTTTGTCATTTGCATTTCCTTTGGAACTTGAAAAACTTTTATGTATTTATTTCCCTAATAATCATGTGAGAGATTCATCATTTTTACATTTTAGTTTCAAGAGACCCAAACTAATATTTTGTTCTGCTCTGTTTGTATGCGTCTATACAAGTCCTTGATCCACAATATTCTTTGGAGTGTCTGCCAATATAATTTTTCATAGCTGCTACAGAACTGATTTAGCATTTTTTTTTTTTTTTAATTGGAGAGGGACTTATCCCAAATCGGTTTCACTAATAAGAGATCATTGTTGGTTGTTTTGCTTTAGATTTATTTGAGGATATATTTGTAATCCTAGTATGTAGGCTGAATATATGCTATGCAATATGAGCAACCTTTGGTGGTGTCAGAGGAGATTTTTGTGGTCCCTTTAGGTAGCATTTGCACTTAGGATTAATCATACTTAGAATGTGTAGACACAGAAGAGTAAGCAATCACTCTCCTAAAACCTTATTTTAGACAGGCAATCACAAGCTAATGAAAAGATGATAACAGAGGCACATAGAGAATATGATGGTAGAAGTAATAATGGATAATTGTTGGTCTGAAGAGAAGAGATTCTTACAAGGATAATCTAATTGAAAGAAATAGGAAATAGAGATGAGTCATGATAAAATGTGTTGAATATGGTAAAGAAAGGACAGTTAAAAAAAAGTTAAAATAGATTACAATATTTAGAAAAATAGATGTGCTGTCTTTATATCTGGAGCAGCTTCCTCCAGTAGTTTCCATCAAGAGAATGTCAAGGGAGAAGAGTCTCAAGGCAGTACAGGCTTTGGTGTGGCTTACTTTTTTCAGCTAGTTCTTGTCTGCAATCATTTCCCGTGCCCACTTTGCCTTATTTTTGACCTACCCAATGACTGTCACTCCTAAATATCACAAGAATGTAATGAAATAACATAATATAGGAAAGTGAGCCAGCTACTGCATGTTACCAAAACAATCAAAAAAGTAATTTTCAGTTTTAATTCAAACGCTTTACAAATTTATTTTCTGTGTCATAATAAATCTTTACTATTTAGTTGTTTCCAAAACATTTCTTCAATAGAATTGAATTGTTGATGCTTGCACATCACAGTCGTTGAAAAGGTAACAAAGAACAAGGAAATACTGTTTTGAAAACACATTACCAAAAAGAATGGAAAAAAAAACCCAAACAAAAAACAACAAGTAAATAAAGATAAATCACATGGCAAAGAAGACAAAGGGAAAGATGTAATTTGCTTGTCTGTACTCATAACAGTAAGAGCTGTACATTCTTTTTCACTTATGAGTGGCTTAGTCACATAGAAGGTTTGTAATTTTTCTTGTCTGTTGAAAAGATACACTTAATTTCCTTGGAGAGATACAAGTAATTCATTTTTGACAAGAAGTCGGGTCCACAGTAGAAGAGGCTGAGAGGCTTTGCTACTTCTCACATTTACATACATTTATTCACACAGAAATTCATAAGTTCTGTACACTACAGTACTAAAACTGGAAGGAAAACCATAAAGCAAATACAGTTTATTTTATGCAATAAAGCATGTAAAAGCTGGATCTGAAGAGCTGTTTTTCCTGACTAAAATGTCTCTCACTAGCAAGCCTCATAGTATTGTTTTCTGGTTGACTTACAATTCAGTTGCCACCACCCATCTGGTTGGGTAAAGGGAAGAATACAAATAAGTCAAATAATTTATACTGAACTGATCAATTATTAATTTATCTAATCTTGTCTTACAGCAAAATCGTCTTGTTCTATCAATTACAATCTTCTATAACGTACTGTCAAATAGCATATCTAATTTTAACCTTGATTTGGTAGAGAACTTTTAATTCATCGTTTCCTGTACTGAAGGAACTGGTTTGATCACTTGCTGTACTTATCTCTGTTGAAAAAATCACAGTAATGGTTCATTTTATGGAAGTAAAGAGAAATTTGTATTCTGCAATAAATATTCAATTATAGTTTAGCATTTTCCTTCAGTGTTTGGGTGTCACCCATTGATAACACTTAACCGTTGGAAGGACTGATTTACCAAAACATGCTTTGGTGACATTTTTGAAAATTGGGAAGAGTTATTGAAGAGACAAAGCCTGTAGTTCACAGGAAGCTTTTAAGAGTCTCCTGTGGAAAAGATATTTTAGAAAGCTGCTGTAAGAATACAACAGTATCTCTTCCACAATCTGTTGTTTGTTCAAAGGCATATCCATTTCATGTTTATTCAATCAGTGAAATAATCTAGGTTTAAGTTACAGGTTCACTGTGAGATTCAATACTAAAATGAATCCGAGGACATTGGTATTGCCTTCTTTTTTGTGGAGCAGTAAGTAGAATATATAAATAGATAGGTTCTGAGTATGTGGGATTAGGTCGAAATAAAGTGGGACTGTTTTTACCAAAGCAAATAAAATGAGCAAGAACTAAATGACTTCTGAGCTTAAAGACCACTAATAATGGGAATGGAATAGACATCCAAATATGTCATTATTGGTAAGCATAAGTACTATTCTTCTATATTGTCAGTTTAGATTTGAACTAGAAATGTGGCTGATAATGATCTGTGTACATAATACGAGTATTTGTCTAGCCCTGAGCACAGTGGATTTAATGACGATCTCACAAAGTCTTTTTCTTGCAGTATAATTTATTTCCAGGTTTTAAAGGCAAGAACTGTTTTGTTTTGGGTTTTTTTGACAAGTTTGTATTCACATCTTTGTAAATGAGGCAGCCCTACCCAAGGGGATGTGTTATTGTACCTGTTGGCCATGAATGCAACAGAAGTCATCAGAGGTGTCAAAGTTGAAGGCACCCTGGGCTGCAGCTATCATGCGCTAGAGCAGTTCACTGTCCTAAGGGTATGAAGCCCATGACAAGCACATTTGGGACTAGGAAAGCAAAATTCCAGCTCTTCAAGGACCCATGAGAAACAGCCCTCATGGACAAGGGAGTGCAGTAGAGCTGGCAGATCTTTAAGGATGCTTTCTATAGAGCACAAGAAATCTCAATCCCCACATGTAAGAAATCGGGCAAGGAAGGCAAGAGCCCACCATGGCTGAGGTGGGACAAGATGGGACTACACAGGAAATGGAAGAAGGTACAGGCATCCTAGGAGGAATATAGGGACCTTGCCTGGTTGTGAAGGGATGAAGTCAGGAAGGCCAAGTCAGAGATGGAACTGAACTTGGAAAGGGATGTAAAGAAAAACAAGAAAGGCTTCTACAGGTACATTAACCAGAAGATGAAGGTTAAAGTGAACCCCGCCCTGATGAGCAACAGTGAGGAACTAGGAACAACTGATGAGGAGAAGGCTGAGATTCTCAACGTTTTTGCCTCAGACTTAAGTAGCAACCCCTCTCCTCATGTTGATGGCCCATGAGTTGGAGACCAGGGAGACAAAGTCTCTCCACTGTAAGCAAAGACAAGGTGCATGAACATCTGAGGAATCTGAAGTCCATGGACCTGATGAAATGCATCCCAGGGTCCTGAGAGAATTAGATGATGTACTTGACAAGTCACTCTCCATGGTATTTGAAAAGTCCTGGCAATCAGGTGAAGTCCCTGAGGACTGGAAGAAAGGGTATTTTTAAAAAGAGTAGAAAGAAGGATCCTGGGAACTGCTGATCTGCCAGCCTCATCTCCATGCCTGAGAAGATCATGGAACAGATCCTCCTACGTACCATCTCGAGGCACGTGAAGGACAGTGAGGTGATTCAAGACATCCAACATGGCTTTACTAGGGGCAAATCCTGCCTGACTAGCCTAGTGGCTTTCCATGATAATATCAGTAGATAAGGGATGACCTGCGGATGTGATCTATCTGGACTTCTGCAAGGCCTTTGACATGGTCCCAAACATCCTGCTGGCCAAGCTGTAGAGATACAGATTTGATGGGTGAACTGTTCAGTGGATTAGGAATTGGCTGGGTAGCCGCATTCAGAGGGTGGTGCTCAATAGCTTGAAGTCCAGATGAAGAGCAGTGAGAAGTGGTGTCCCTCAGGTGTCTGTACTGTGCTGTTTAATATTTTTATCAATGCTATAGACAATGAGATTGTGTGCACCATCAGCAAGTTTGCAGATGACCCCAAGCGGAGTGGTGCTGTCAATAGGTCAGAGGGAGAGGATGTAATCCGGAGGAAGCTGGACAAGATGGAGAGGTGGGCCCAGGTGAATCTCATGAGGTTTAACAAGAACAAGTGCAGAGTTCTACACCTGGGCCAGAGGAATCCTCACTATCAATAAAGGCTGGGGGTGAGATGATAGAAAGCAGGCCTGTGAAAAAGACTCAAGAGTTCGTGATGAACAAGAAGCTGAACATGAGCTGGCAGTGTGCGCTTGCAGCCCAGAAGGCAAATCACATCCTGGGCTGCATCAAAAGATGCATTGCTGGCAGATCCAGAGAAGTGGTTCTGCCACTTCACTGTGCTCTATTGAGACCTCATCTGGAGTACTGCATCCAGGTCTGGAGCCCTTAATATAAGGACATGGACCTGATGGAGTGGGTCCAGAGGAGGGCCACAAAAATGATCAGGGGGTTGGAGCACCTCTGCTACAAAGACAGCCTAAGGGAGCTGGCCTACAAGGAGGATGGAGAGAGTCTGTTTATGAAAGCCTGTAGTGATAGGACAAGGGGCAGTGGCTTCAAACTAGAGAACAGCAGATTTAGATTGGATGTTAGTAACAGGTTTTTTACCATGAGGGTGGTGGAACAGGTTACCTGAGGAGGTGGTTGGGGTCCCATCCCTGAAGATATTCAAAGTGAGGCTCAACAGGGCTCTGAGCAGCCTGATCTAGTTGAGGATGCCCCTTCTTATTGCAGAGGGGGGTTGACTCGATGACCTTTGGAGGTCCCTTCCAACCCAGACCATTCTATGATTCTATGATTTGAGAGGAGTAAATCTAAAGTGAAGGAAAACCAGACATGGCTGAAAAGGAGTCACTCCACTGCTATCACAAGGTGAATGTGTTTGCAGAAGGAGCTGTTTTGAAAAAGATACTTAAGAATACTTTAGAATTAGCAGCCAGTCAATCTTTTCACAGGGATATTTGAGTTCTTGCTTTTTAGCTGTTTACAGGATACAAAGAACCTCATTTGCCCTCAGGATGGTTTTTATTTTTTTTTTTGTCGTTGGTTTGGTTCATTTGTTTTGAGTGCTTGTGCTTGTATTTGTATTTGTTTTTCCTTTGACTAAAAGATGAACCTAGACGACAAGATTCAATAAGGTCCTTAATCGTGGTAAAGTTAAATGAAGAGGAATCCTGCTTTTAAAGTCTCTAAGTTTGGTTAAGCTTCTTTAATACCTTAATACTAGCAGTTGAGGTTAGGCATACAATGTAATTCTGATCACTACCAAAGTGAGTATTTTGAGCCACAGTGCTGAGAACAGAGTTTGCTCTGTACTCTCTTTGCTTTCTGCTAGGCATGTGTTCAGACTGTATGAATAAGAAAAATCTCAGAAGCACAGCAAATTGGTAAAAATCTGAGAGGATGACAACAATGTATGACGTAACATCTCCAGTTTGATTTTCAGTTACTTTAGTTAAAAGTATTTGAACTAAGACAGAAAACAGACTTCCCAAAATGACTGAGAACACATAAAAAATGTATTGACAGTTTACAATGGCTCATGACTTGTGTTTGTTTTAATGTATAAAAATTAATTTTATACATTCGCTTAATACGCATTAATGTATAAAGTTTAACCTTCTTTACGCCTGTGTCTTCTGATGGCTGATCAGACATTTAACACATATAATGCTCTACATAATGCCACAGAACTGAGTCTGTTAATGCTCTGATTTATAATTTCTAAAGACCACTGCTGTGCATAGTTTGGATTGCTGGTATTTATGATCCTTAATTTTTTAATTAAGAGTTTTAAATTAAATTCTCATTGATTTTAAGGAACTTTATCCTGAATGAAAACTGCTGCATTTGTTATTTGTATTTTTGAGTCCTATGAACCTGAATGGATTTGAGATTTATGCTGCTGAAAATCAAGAGTACCCTCTTAGTTAAACTTGAAACACTGGGGCTTCCTTCAAGAATTTACAGACTTCATGCCTGATCTTGGATTTATTCTCAAAAGAGTATGAGCACCTAATGTTCAGTTTTGTTGAATGTGGTACAATTTTGTCTCATCACCCTTTCTGTGATAGCGGAATGATTACACTATATCTCACCAATTCTTCAATTTAGCTGTTTGAAGCTCAGAGCTACAATTTAAAGCAGGTAAATAATGATGTTAATGGCTAACTGATTTTTTTGAAACCCCTATTCAGATACTATGTAATAGATCTTCTAACATTCTGTGACTCTGTGACTCTTGGAAATATTCAGATTATTTTCCTCTGTTTTTTCCGCTTTCATTCCTTTTTCTCAAGTCTTTAAGGAGACTTAGAAGTCAGTGAGGATAGTGGCATAAAGAAGGATTTTACTTCATTGATTTTGTCTGCTTATTACAAAATGTATTATTACTGAAATAACAAGTTTCTCTATTTTATATATATCCTGGAAAAGTTTACTCTCAGAGGGTTGTTCTGCTGTGATGTTTCTCCTGAGGTCTGATAGGTTTGGTTACTACGGGGGGCACCATGCTGCTTAACTCTGCCTTTCAGTTTGAGAAGGACACTGCCATTTGGGGGAGTTGTTCCTCCTGTAATATAGATGTGATTGCAAGGGGAGAAAACAGTTTCACATCATTTAGCTTTAGACTAATCAGGGAAATAAATAATAGAAAAACCTCTTCTCTAAAGTGCATCACAGCCTGGTATTTTTAGATAAAATTTGGTTTGCTGGCAGATGGTAAACATTAAAGTTACAGCCCCTGAATTTTGCATTTGTGAAAAGGTTCTTACATGATATGCAGCCTGATTTTGCAAACAGTTAAGAGTGTGAGTGAGTCCATTGATTTCAGAAGACCTAATCACGTATGCAAATCTATCCTCACCTGTATCTGTGACTTGGTTTTAAGCACAGTTTCTGCCTTAAAATAAAAGTAAAGGAAGAAAACAAAACAATAAAACAGAAAATCAAAAGAAAAACATGTTATCGTATCTGTGTTAGATTAGGCAGGTTAAGGTAATGCTTGATTTCAGCATTTTTCTTCACATACAAGGCCTGTTGTCTGTTGTTTTGGACTGAGTTTTAATCGAATTTGTTTGCATTCTTACGGCTAGGTCCTTTGTACAAACAATGTGAGGCATTTAATAAGTAGGCAAATGCATGTAAGTTCCACTGTGAGCTACTCTAATCTGTGCTGTTGTCTTTAAAAAAAAAAAACAAAATCAAAAAACAAAAATGACAACAAAAATATACTGAAAATATTGGTTAGAAATTAATTCTTTCTAATTTGTTGTTCATTCCATGACATTTTGGTTCCTTGTACAGTTTATTTATAATGCAGTTTAAGATGCAGATTTGAATCATGTTTTTTCAGTGATTTGAACTTTTGATCTAACCAGTTACGTTAAGTGTAATTCTTATTTTTCATTTTTCAACTCTCTCACATAAACTTTCAGGAAAAGTTTGATTTCTGTGTAAAATCATTTTATCTTTTTCATGTACTTCAGTGACAGCAAGAACATATAAATCTGAACACCCATGTCTTAGCAGCGATATAATTGTATTGTCTTGTATTCGTGGCACAGTGCTAACAGATCGTGTTGTATTGTTTCTATTATTCAATTTTTTTTAATTTTAAAGGAATATGGACTTCTTTACTAGTCATCAATTTAAATTCTGAATTTTTACCCCTGAATCTACCCAAAACATGTTGCGAACTTAATCTATTAATTTTTCTCTTTATTTCCCAGAATACTGACTCATTTTATATTTAAAAAAATTTTACTAGTACAAGAAAAGAATCCTCAGATACAGCTGTTATAAGACAGAATCCCTATTAAAGACTGGGAAAACTGGATTAGCTGTAGCATGCATTCAGAGGAAGTCACAGTTAAAGCTAACATCCACTATATTATGCAGCTTAACAATTTTCATTTTAAATGGAATTAGCAGTTTGTGTTGCTGTCATGAAAAGTGAACATCTCTCAGAGACTGAGAGAAGAATATTTTCTTGCAGAACTGTGGATTTAATGTCATAGTGGAAGGCAGCTGAACTACTAGTTGTGCAGAACAAGATGAAGGGACAAATTATTCCTTGATTATTGTATAGATGGTCAGAAACTGTCACATGAAAAATCACTCTTTTATCATAAAGTGATAGGAATATACATTCACAACATGGTGATCACCTGCCTCTGTTTAGGACATGCAATTCAGGAAGTTGAACAGAATATATACCAGTGCCTGGCATCTAGTATAATTAATAGGATAAAGGAATGGAAATGTGGTCAGGAAAATCACAGCTGAAAACTAAAGTAATTGCATATTAATAGAAAAACTGCATGGAAATAAGAATCGTTCCACTTTGTTAGAAAGTGAGCTTCCACCAATTTACAAAATTAAAATATTTAATCAAAGGATCAACTTTGATAAGTGGCTTCTTATGCTAATACTTTGCTTAGTGCTGCCAGCTTAATTCTTGCTTTATAAAGATGCATTCTCCATTAACTGCTACTGGTAGGTTCGTAGCTAGCTGTACCATTCACTTCCTGGACATATACATTTTTTTTAATATGTTGTGGTGGTAGGGGGTTTTTATGAATCTGGGTTATAAGTAAATTGCAATGAGGCCGATATAAAATATTAAATATTTTATTAACACAAATTTCCCCAAACGTATTTACAATATAACCCACACTGATTCTACTATGCGGTTGGTAAAACTATTGTTGCAGAATGTATATACATCCAATAAAATTAATTTAAATGAATTTTATAAACAATTTTAGAGATTAATGCAATTCGAGAGTCCTGCGACACAAGCTGTCGCTTAAAGGTCAAACACAAACTATTAACGAACTTTAGGAAAGAGAATTAATTACTCACTCGTCAGGAATCCCGATATTAACAGTTCAAAAGTATTTGTGGGAATATATTGTTCCTGCCACGTGGCGGCCTTCCACGTGGCGGTGACGAGTGGGTTTTTGCTGCCTACGTAGCTAAACAGACCACGCTGTCCGATGAATCCACAGTCGAGACGCGGAAAATCCTCCGTGGCTCTCAGGAGGTCTCACAGCACTCAGTCTCTGGGCGAAGCAGGATTCAAGTTCCCGGACGATTGCAGCCTTATCGGCTGCGATGCATGACAAAAGGAGTCGATCTCGGGCTGAAGCGGCGCGAGCTGGCAAACGCTTCTATCCCTTGACTCGATGCACCAAGCGGGCAGGATCAGGCCCGCCGTTTATGTGTGTGGGGGAGAAACAAAATCCCCTGCTACGTTTAATCTAAGCAGCACAGAAGGTAGCAGACAGGCAATGGCGGTTGCAGCAGCAATAACGCAACAACAGCAGCTAACGCAGTAACAAAAATTGGCTGGAGGTTTTAAGCATTTTGGCCGAGTGTTTTGACCAATAGCAACCGATAAAAGACCAATCTCAAGTTACCTTACTAAAAGAGGCAGAAGTCACAAGTCCATCACCGTGACTTCTGCAGACTGAGAGGCGCCAAGCCCTTTGTCTGCTTTCCCGCTTCTACCCGGGAAGAAGGGGAGAAAGGAGGAGTGGGGGGGGGAGCAAGATGGGTGCCCAGGCGAATATCCAGGATGTGTGTCCCAAATAGAATTTGGGCCCTTCACCACATATGTATGCTCAAATTTAAAATTAGTTGTCTTTTGGTTCTAGACTAGAACGCAAACTTCAGTTATTTTCTTTACTGAGGGTTAATCATTGTCCATATAAATTGCAGTAATATAGCCACACAGCATAATCAAAGTTGCCTTTCAGTAGGCAGAGGTGTATTTTGTGAAATAAAAACTCCTCATTTAAATTTTAAGCTTTAGTGGGGTTGTATCAACATCATACCCTAACCATTAAAATATCACTACTTACTTTTTGAAAACTCTTCCATGATTTATATTTCAATTGAATTTGTTTCACTTTGGATTATAGCTGTTTTATTGTTGTTGTTTCTATGAGTTTTCCTAGCTGAATAAATGAGTTTTTGCAATCAGATCGGTATTTTTAGGTCTCAGTTAAGTCATATCTCAATCTTTTTTACAAAACATCAGGATACTTCGTCTCCAAAGTCTAAAGAATAAGATTACTTTCATTAAATGTGTATGCCTAAAACATAGTAGGTATTTATTACCACTGACATTAAAGGAAGAACTAAAGTGTCACCAAGTTCCTGACTTGCTGTATTTTTTTGTCTTATCACTCATTCACACTGGTAATCTTTTAAAATAAAAACCTCAGAATGGATGACAATGTTCTTAGTAGGGACGAAGTCATCCCCTCTTTTCTTAAAAACTGCATACTCCTTGTATATCCAAAGAGAGCATCTATCTTACCACACTGGACTCTTCTCTTCAGTTGCTGTAAAAAAAAATCCCAAACCCCTAAGGCATCTTGAGTCATTGATTTGTAGGGTACTGCCCATTGCTCCTCTTATGCACAAGCATTCTGTAGCTGTCCCTTCCTTTCCTTGTTCCTCTATAAATCCACACTTTGCTTTGGAAAAGAATTGTTGTTCAAAGAAAACAGAACAGAATACTAAGTGGATTTGCATTGTGCTGCCTGAGTATTTTATCCTCATCGGATCAGTCATCTGTAAGGTTTACTATCAGTGATTTTCTATTTACTTTCAGCTCATTGATAAAAGCATTCACTTCACAGCAGGCTGAGCTCCAGTCTGTGAGATGTGTACTTTTTCATTCTATTATTAATTTTAAAAGTAATTTTCTCTGCGGCTTGGTTTCTGAGTTTGTCTACTTCAGTTTCTTTATTTGTAAAAGAAGGATAATTACAACTCTCAAAACCATGGTACCAGTATCATGGCGGGGCACCTAAAAAAAAAAAAAAAAAGTAAAATCCATTGCAAAAAGAGAAGAAAAGGCAGGAGGGCGTGAAATAAAAGTAACCATACCACAGAAATTGCTGTGTAGCCCTGTAGTAAACAAAGGTAGTTATGCTGTGGCTACATAACATTTATACTCACTTGCATGTATCTCCTACAGCCACCTTTTCTATCAGTCCCTTGCCCAGAATAGCATAGCAATAGGGATTCATGCACATACTGTACTTACTGCAGTACTAATTATCTGGATGATACCAGAAGAACCACTCAGGTAGACTTGTAGTAATTTCAGATACAGTCCCTGGATATTATTCCGTAAAAAAAAAACCAAAAAACCAAAAACCAAAACAAAAACCAAAAACCAAAACCCACAAAAAACACAAAAAAACCCCCAACCACCTTTTTTGACACAAATTGACACGATTTATTTCACTTGACTTGAAAAGACTCTTAGGTCCTTCAAAATTCTGTGTAAACAGGATTTTTTTTTTTAAAATTCAAATTATGAAGTGAGGGAGCACTTGGAACCTGACACTTTCATGTCTTCATGTCTCTTACTCTAATTTTAATTCTCTGATGTTAGACAACACAAATAAATATATCCATGCACTGGTGACATGTCTCTGCAACTCTTTCTTAGGAGGCTGCTAATGAAATGAAAAAGCTTGGATA
>WBNM01041920.1:37635-73596 GCA_013399055.1 Ramphastos sulfuratus
GGGGGGGGGGGGGGCATGGGGGAGTATAGGGAGTGAGAAGAACTGTGAATGGACTCAATGACCCACTTACAAAAATATTTGGTGGCCTGCCATGAAATAGTTAGAGAATGAAAAAAAAGCACCAAAAAGGAAAAAAAAAAAAAAGGGGAAAAAAAAATTTACATCCTGTTGGTAGCTCAGATATCTTCGGCAAGAATATTGGTACAAAGACTTCTTGTCGCAAACAGACAAATAGTGCTTGTGAGTCATTGCTTTGATCCCAAAGTAGCATGCAAGCAAAATTGTCTCTACATAATGCAACAAATTCAGCAAATGATGACAAACAGCTCACCAACTCACATAAAAGAATACTCACAATAACCAGGCTGCTTCGAAAGTTCCACTAATTGTTAGGCAAACATCAATTACCACTAGGTGTTTTATCCCTGCTCATATATTCTATATATATTGACAATGCAAAAGCAAAATTCTGTCTTACAGACATGAAGATCTAAAATGTAGAGTGTTATAAAAGTACTCAGCAAGTTCATTTTTAAAAATATGCTACAGTAAGCTGTGCTGGAAAATATTTCTGGATAAATTGTTTCATATGTTTGTAAACATGAGATATTTGACAGCCTTGACTTTCAGTTACTTGTAATTGCTTAGATGTTCAACTCAGACACTATCTCCATTGACCTTGCAGATGTCTCAACTCCCTGGTTAGGAGTGTCATTTGTAATGCCAAAGGAGGCATTACAAATGACGGTAAATTATAATCTTGCTGATAAATCAAACAAAACCCAAACAAGAAAACCACAGATCAGGGAGTTGGTTCCATAACCTTCTACCAGTTGAGCAATTTGTTCTTCTTTTCATTTTCTAGCAAAAAACACCCATCAGTGGGTTTCCATGTTTGAAAAAAGACAGGTTATTGGTGTTATTACTTAATGAACACTAAATAGATACACAGACATACATTATATATATATATATATATATATTTTTTTTTTTTAATATATATAAAAATTCCACTGTAGACCAAAATGTGGAGAAAACATGCACAGGATTAAAAGTACAGCTCAAATTAAAAACGAGGAAGGGAATTACAATTTCTGTATAATAACAGCAAGGAACTATGCATTTTGCAAATACATGTTCAAAAGAAGTTATTATTCTATTACTTTCAACTTTAGGACCACCATTTTGAATTAAATTAAGCCTAGAGAAACACTATTTCTTTAAAATTTTCCCATGATGTAGGATGGAAAATACAACTTAAGGTAATCTAATGTGTTTTTCAGGAAAGACGTTTTGTATTATGTTTACATCCAAATAAAACTAGAGCAGTAAGTAAAGCTAGGAACGTTGAGTGCCATAGCTTATGCTTCTCTGTGCCAACAATCTAGTGAATAAAAGAAAGACTGTAACATCCTGCTAGAGCTGTTGATATTTTTGTAATAGTGTTTTTATTGTCACAATATATGCCATGGTAACAAAAAAATACAAAGAGGGGTAAAGAAAGTAATTGAATAACGAATAATTTTCATCTGTAATTGCTTTGTTTGTTCTTGCAGGTTATTTTTATAAAGAAATCCTCTGTATCTAGGCAGCAAAAAATTGTTCTACTTTAATAATAAAGTGTGAAAGTAAATAATTTTAATAGGCACTGCAAAAGAAATAAATGATTGGTTTACAATTCTCTTAAGGGTAAGGAGAAGCAAAAATTATATTTTTTTTAATAAAAGGTCAACAATAATGAGTTTTACTGAAAAGTACAAGCTCAAATATGGAAAAGTGATGTAATTTTCTCTATAATAGCATAACATGAAGAGACTTTTGGTTAGTTATGCTCATTTTTGCTTCTCTTCGCTGGGAAGAATTATTTCTTTCCTACCCTACCAGTGCTGTAAGTAGACAGAAATAGCTTCTTCTGGGGGTCAAATGTGGAAAAAAAAAAATCACAACTTCCCCCTCCTCCCCCCCCCATTATTTAATACTTAGCATCTGGGATAGAGTGGAGGATGTTACTTCTAGTAATGTTGTTCTTGTCTATCCCAGATATTCTTCCTTCTGTTGAGTAATAATCTAGGATAACACACAGGTAAAGTCCTTTTAGAGTTGTTAATGTTAACTTTTTTGTTCAACTTTGGAGTCCTGAGAGTCTCCTAATTTTAGGGTTATACTCTTTAATACATTATAGTAGGGAGAAATCACTAGACGAATGGTTTCATTTTGTGCAAGCACTTTTCCTTGCTTTTCTTCAAGCTTCTGAATTCATACAATGAAAAGATGTAAACCATCTTCTCTGAATTTCTGTAGAGGCCAGGACAATGATCTTAGCTAAAACTGCAGAATGTGAACTCCACCTTTGTTTTGAACTGGTTTCTGAACAAAAAATATTTCTGTTACCTTCTTTGGTTGAAAATAAATAGAAAAATACTATTTTCATTATAATATTTTAAAACATTTAAAACAGGAATAGCGAACAGTTTCTAACCCTAATTTTTCCTCTTCAAACTAACATCTGTTTCATAATCAGAAGAATATAGGAGGAAACAATAAAGTTCATGTATTCAGCATTTGAATTTCTTGAAATAAGATGAATGTGTGCAAATCCAGAAGCAATTACTTCATCATTTATATCTGGTACTTTTGGGTGACAATTGTAATATTCTCACAACTATTTTGCTAGATTTTGAAGTCTACAACCTCTCAGCTTTGGTTGTTTCCCAGAAGATCTGAATTAACTTCGACATTCAATAATTTGGAGTAGAAATTAATAAACTACAATCTTTTACAAGTGATACATCGAATGTGGGTGTATCGAGAGTGTTTGCTGGTTCATTGCATGCCACTTAATGCCACAAGATGGATTGAGAATTTTATTTATAAATTATATTTTTAGCATCATCTGTTTGTGATTTCTTCATATATACAGTATGCTTGAGAATAAGCCTGTACAAAATCTTCAAATAAACCCTCAATTTAAAACTAAGAACTGCAAAGGTGAATGAGCAAAGGTGAATGAGGTGATGAGGGTTATCAGGCATTGGAGCACCTAGTTTATTACTAGTGCTATTATTATTACTAGTTTATTACTAGGAGCACCTAGTTTATTACTAGTGGCACAAAAGAGTTTATTACTAGCGGCACAAAAGACCACCTAGTTTATTACTTCACTTTAAAAAAAGCATTTTTGACAAACATTGTATTTGTAGATTATTATTTTGACCTTTTTCTATGGACTGGATATTAGGAAAAGTTTCTTCACAGAAAGGGTTATCAGGCATTGGAGCAGGCTGCCCAGGGTGGTGATGGAGTCACTATCCCTGGAAGTATTTAAAAGATGCATGGACATGGTGCTTGGGGACCTGGTTCTGTGGTAGTAGTTTAGCAATAGTGGTGGGATTTTGAGCTTCAGGCAAGCAGTTGAACTTCATGATCTCAAAGGTCTCCTTTACTTAAACAGTTATATGATTCTATGAATCTATGAATGCTCTAACTTAAAATCATCAAAGTATATTTACAATATTTAGGATCTCTGTGTGTAAATGATTGGATTACTAATGCTAAAGAATGATAAGAAGGAATTTAAACTTACATCTTTCTTGTTAAGAAAACAGTCATGGCACATAATAGTTCTACTGTTGTAGTAAACTCCTCCGTATAAATACACATTCTATGTGTTTGAATGTGCAGCAGAATTGATTTTATTCACTTTCTTTGAACTCTTGACTGCTGAGGCTCATTATTTAAATCCATTTATTTCTCACAAGGGATTCATGAAGTACAAAGCCAGAATGAGACAATCTATTTTAATATATTCTGTGGACATCAGTGTCAAAGACATGGAAAGGATTTTTTGTTTAACTTCTTTTTCAGTAAAAGAAAGTAAATTTTTATCTAGGACTTTTTCCTATCAGAATTGGAAAAAAAAAGTAAAAAGAGTATGTTGTTAGGAGTTACAGAAATCTGTTCATGTAATTCTTGAAATACTGCCTTATCTTATTACAGTCTTCTAAAGCTTCATTTTGAGTAGTGGATGAAGACAAGTAAATACTTTTATCTTTCTGAAAAATTCATTTTAGCCATTTCTGAAGCTGCTTAGTGAAACACTCAGCACAGGCAATGTGCACAAGACATGAGGGCTGTGAGACAGTGGCAATGTTGCTCTTACCTATGGTTTCTGGTGTTTGACTAGTTTCTGAGGGCCCCATTAATTAGTGAAGGAATAAAATTTCAGCTTTGTCAAAGCCTTGTTAGACCATCTATAGTTTCAGGGTCATAGGAAAGAACTTTGGAATACAGACACCCAAGACATCCTTATGTACTAACCAGACTTGTAGTGAAAAAGATTAATTGCACCCATCTGTTAGCCTTCTGAACACTGCCATTTTGGTAGTCAGCAACAGAATACATAATTTTTGCAGTCCTGTTTACCAATTAGCTTAAATTAAATCCAAAGTAATTTTAACCATTCATTGAGCATGTTAATAAGGAGCAAAAACTGGAACACCAGAAAAAAATATTTTTCATCAAGTCTTTCTTAGAAACTGATGCCAAAGAAAATTTGGTATTGTGATACTTTGCATCCATTGAGAGGGTTCTTCAGTAGGCATTTAAAGTAGTGCACAGAAATTTTCACTTTAAGAGAGCATTTAGTGCAAAAATACCTGTGGATTCAGAAAAATAATTATGAATCATTTACTCAGGCTGAAAAACATTTGTGCTATGCCTTTCTCAAAGGGGTCAGCACAATATAATTATTAATCATTTTAAGAAGATATATACTGAGTATGTAGCATTACGAGACTTTCAATAATAGCCTCACTTTCACCTTTACTTTGGCTCCCAGGAATTTTATTAGAGTTTATTTGTTAGTGATTAGTCACTGTCCCACCACCAAACAAGTTACCATCAGTTAGTTACCACCAAACAAGTGGTAGGATTTATTTCTTCCCAGTCCATTTCCTTAGTGATTGTCAAGAAAATGAGCACTTTTAACGTTATTAAGGATGTAACAAATGCTAGTAAAATATTAACAGAGCTGATTCATCTAATTTCTCAGAAAATCCTACTGCGTATTACAAGCTTTCAAAACAGCACATGACTTAGAGTTTACAGGGTATTGACAGCATACTTAATAATGGTATGTACCACAAATAAAGCAAGCAAGGATATTATCAGCTTTTTTCAATACAGAAATCTGCTTCTCAGAATAATCTTCACTTAAAATAGTGAAACATTCCAGATCATACAATTCAGTATTAACTTATGGTCTTAGTATCTGATTATATAAAATTCACTGCACTCCACATCATGAAATTTTCAACTTGCAAAGTAAATGTTTATGAATTTTGTTTCACATACTGGTAGGCTGGGATTTATTTTTTTTATTATTATTAAAATCACAGTGGAAAGTAGGAAAAACAGTGTAAGTGCTTTGTCTATACAGAGTCAGTTTGACTTTTAGTACTCTGTATGTTTTTGAGCAAGGAGCACTTTGCTTCACCTATGTTCAAAAAGTATGCTTTTGAAGGCACTATTGAGAATTGATCCATAATCTATTGATGGCTCCCACACAGGGCACTGAAGAGTGTCCAGGCTTCAAGTCAGCCAGATAAGAGAAAGAAGAAAGAAGGGTCAACTTGGATTTTTATTCAACACAGATTAACTGTTGCTGATGCAGCAGCTCCTGGCCTTCAAATGCAGATAAGTGAGTAGCAGGTGGTGCGTTGTGTCAGGTACAGCTGTTCTACTCCAGTTCTGCATTTGTAAGCATGTTCTTCTGTAAGTATAAGAAATGAAGCAGCCACAAACAATTGACCTGAAGTTTGTGGACAATCAGTGAGGTACCCTGTTGTTGACCACTGTCTTTCTCTTAAGTTAATGATTAGTAAGAACTTGCTCTTTGAGTGCATATGTATTTTTGGAGATGACCATATATTTATTCTCCCTTAAAGCCCTAAACTCTGAAACAAAACATTATGAGCTTTAAAAAAAAAAAAAAAAAAGTAAATGGAAATGAAGAGTTTGCTCTTTCTTCTGCTTACCTAGTTAATTCCATTCTAACTGAAATAAGGACTACTTTCATTTTAACAGGTTTTTAGTTCTGAAGCTAGTATTGTATATTCTAGATACGTAATACTTCGCTGTCTGGGTATTTTTTTTTTCCTGCATTCATTCTTCCAGATGAGACACACACAAAAAATATGAACAGAGGCAAAAAAAATCACCGTCCTTTGAAGGACATGCATTGTGGCTTGGGGACAAAATCCTAACAGACCTTTATTTTCCTGTTGATAGTGAGACCTCTCTTCTATCAGATCAATTTGCTCAAATTCACAATTTTTACCAGCTTCTCAGAAAAGGATTTGGGAGACTTTGAAGGATTTTGAGGCTTTTTAGATCACTGAAGATTTTACCCAGATCATCTGTTCTGCACATTCAAAGGAGGATGAATGGTGCTGAGCTGTAAATGCCTAGGACAGTGTTAAGAGTGTTACAGTCACAGCTGCAAGAGGCCATAATCCCAAACTGGACTGACCATTGCTACATTTTTTTTTTTAATTGTTTTTTTTATTCTGCTTGGCTCTTTTCATAATACAGGGTCAATGAAGAGAATGTGTGTTATTCTACTTCCATTTCTTTGCCATCCTTTGAGTCTTTACACTCAGCTCATCTCCCTGTAAGCTCTGTCAGCTTGATATTATCTGTAGGGTGTCTGTTGCCTAAGTAGACATCTGTCTTAACTTCACTGATTTCACAGAATCAAGGTTGTTCTGCTGCTGTGTTTATTAGATAATTTAACAGTGCTATTTTATTTTGTTTGTTATTTATTTACAGAAATAAACCATTTCAAGTATCTTTCCGTTGGAGGTAGTAGACATATATCTAGCTAATATTTCAGATAAAGTTGAATGCAAATGATTTTATTCAATGGGAACAATGCACTTCAACTGACATGTTATGGCAGTTATCAACGTGTACAAAATGATAATTGTATGCAAAACCTCATTTTCTAATAATTTCATTCATTCAAGAAAAATTGATTAATTTTTGTGTCCCTAGTTGCCATCCAGTTCTTACATAAGACATCAAGGAGCATTATTCTTACTGACAAAGAGGTAGTCATGGCATAAGTAATTAAAACTGGAAGTCTGAACAAAAAAAGAACAAAAAAAAAAAACCCAAACCCCAAAACCAAATTCAGCTTTCATAGACCTACATCACACCTCTTGATGAAATAAGCACTTCTAAAAGGGACCAGATGCTGTCGAAGTGGAGATTGTGCCAAAGCTGTGAAATAGTATACTGAGTCTGGCTGGGATAGGGTTAAATGTTGAGTTTAGGGCTAAAATGGTGCCAGAGCTGTTGTTCAGAGACAGTCTAAGCATTGGCCTGCCTGTCGGAGATGGTGAATGATGTCCTTTCTTTCAGCCATTTTATTTTTCTTTCGCCTATTACACTGTCTTTATCTCAACCTACAAGTTTTCTTCTGATTGTTCTTTGTATTTCTCCTAATGTATTTCTGTTGTGAGATTACTTCATGACGATTTTATGGGAACTTGGCTACTTGACCAGTCAGCACACCACAAAAAGGTTCAATATTTTTATCTGTACTCATAGGACATTTCTCTTGTTAAACACTCTTGGATTTGATCATCTTTCAAAGCATAGGCTGATTTACTGCACCAGGAATTTGTCAGTCTTTTCTCCAGCACACAGTTTCTTTTTTTAATTTTTCCTGGCAATGACATCCTTAAAGGAATTGATTGATTTAATCTTGGATTTTTGTTACTGGGTTTTGGGTTTGTTTGTTTTTTTTTTGTTTGTTTGTTTATTTTGTTTGTATCTCTCTTTGTTTGCTTTTTTATTCTATCAGGCTGTATATAATGCATCAGTCGTGTTTTGTTCATTGCATTTTGTGTAATGGAAAGTGTATATGTGGATAAGTAGTAAGCAAGAAGACAGAGTAATGTATATGTTCTGCAGTGTTTCTTGCTGTCATCTGTATTTACTTTTCTAAAAAATCTGTATTCATAGTAATTGTCAAAAGCATCTTCAATGACAACTCATATAGAGTTATATGCTGCTTCTCATCATAAATAACAACAGTAGATTTAAATCTTGAGAATATCTTCAGTCTCTAATGCTTTAGATGACATTCATTGGCCTAACCTCTTTGCACAGTAGTTTCATAACATTTTACAACAAACAAGGGAAATTTGAAAGAAGTTAAGGTGTTGTGTACAATGAGATTCATTAAAACTATTTCACTGTAGATGTATCGTAATAGTTTAATTGAAGGAAAGTTGTTGACATCCCCAGTGCTCTGAAAAAAATACGCTTTCTAAGAAACTTTCCACTGTTTAGAAATGTGTATAAAAATAGATTTTAAATCCTGTTAAAATGCATCCCATTATGATTTCATACTTTCCCCTGTAAATGTTCTTACAGTCATACGACATCAAGGACATTTTCAGAGGGCTTTTATGTATTTAAGACTATATATTCTTCTGAATTGTAAAGAATGTATTTTATATTTCAGTGGTGAAGCAATAGAGACAAATAATAATATCCTCACTTCGCTCTCTCTCTGGGCTATTCTTTTGTAGTGCATGTCGTTATGAAATATTCTTTCTAAGCAAGCAGGTTTAGGCTTTGTCTTCACGATAGAAGTAGTTTAAAAAAATCTATCACAGTAGAATATTAAAAGACTGTTCTCTTGCTTAAGGCTGAGTTAGAAAATTGCATTAAAGACATCACTATTCTTAACATTTTAATGTAATCTATTAATTCACACGAAAACTGTAAGCTGAGTTGTCTTCTCTACATCATATCTTGAGTTAAAATTTAAATGAACTGGCTAGGGCAAGTAGCCATAGCAGGCAGAAATTCCTGTGATCTTACTTTAGAATAGCAGACCCTAATAATGCTTGCGTTGCTGAATGAATGATAACATTGATTTGACAGTTGTATCTGCAAATTTCAAACCATTTTGCAGTTGAAGGAAAAGAATTACTGTTTTTATTTCAGGATGAAGAAGCATCTGTGTAATAGTATTTCTGCATAGATCCATACGTAGCTGCTCTACAGTCCTCTCGTTTGTCTTAGCCACTAGATAGCTGTCTTGAACTCTGCAGAATCTGTGCAGTAGTAATGCTTACTCAGCTTTTTACAGACCATTCATACTGCCAGAAAAATACACAAATAGTTTTCTTTCTGCTAAATGAGTGCCAAGGGCACTATCACTCCATCTTGCATCCCACCACCTCTGCAGCAAAGTTTAAACAATACCGTTAAAGTTACACGTAGAATCGAAGCAAGCAAACAAACAAACAAAAAAAAAAAAAAAAAGAAAGAAAGAATATATAGTTATATTGATTCCAACCAAAACATCATCCAGCCAAACACCTTGCCTCCGAACACTGTTGAGATGTTTGCATATGGTTAGGGAAGGGTAAGCATGGGACAAACTTACATGATAATTCCCTCTAATACTCCTCTGGCCTCCAATTATTTATATCTTAGGGACTTCCTGAACCAGCTGTGATCTCTGTGTACTCAGTAATCTCTGGTGGATTTCGCTTCACATTTGGAAACTTTAACATTTGGGTTCAGCAGGTATACTTTTACAGTGGTAAATGTGATATATACAAACAAAAGCTATTAGAAAATACGAAAGCTCTGCTGTATATTTGCTGTTGCCCCTTTGCTTTAAAAATCCCTACTCTTGCATTTAATAAATGAAAACAAAACAAAGACATGATTATGCTGGAAGCATAGTCTTGTGGATCTTCTTTATATTGCTCGTGTCATATTTCTGATCAGACTATGCGAGAACATTATTTGTGAGAATTTTGCATGACAGATTGCAGCAGGCTATACATATCTGGGCAGGACTTGTGAAGAAGTATGAAGACAAAAGGAATGTGAAGTCAGACAGAGGCTTAAAAAGAAGGCAAATAGATCAAAATGCACAAGCTTGTTGATTTTGTACATATTTCCTGGTTGTTAATTTCTTATCCTGTGTAATACATCTTAGTAAGTTTGACACTTTTTTATGTAAGGGCTGTATCTCTAAAAGTAAATTATTTGTTTTTAAGAAAACCTCTGAAGGGCAGAAGAGAAAGCAAAAAGAGTTCATTTGCAATAAGAAGTGTACGTCATTTCAAGATGCACTTTTACAATTCATTGTAGGAGCTAGTAGTATCACACTAGAAATGTGTGATAGAATGACATTTAATCTTTCATTGATTCTATTTTCACTCCTTAGATGGGGAAGAAATGAAACTAATAAATGAAAATGTCTGCTTTTTTTTCCATTGGGAGATTTTATACTGTCTGCTAAGTATATATTTAGAACAACAAAAAAATTGTCCTAAGAGTTACTAGAGCAATACGAAATACTCCTAGAGAAAAAGAAATATTTTTTGATTGATTGTTACTATTGAAAAAAAGTAACTGAAGTACCCCTGCTGCAAAAAAAGTCACAACAGAGGATTTTTTTGCATTTGTACTCTTCTTAGCTTCCCCTTAAGTTTCTAATAACTCCTAAACCCTTACAGCCTGACATGTACTACAGAGAACAATGTTTGCACTCATATGACTATGAATATCAAATATGTTAGAATTAAATGAGACTACAGTAGCTTCTATTTAAACTGAAGAAGTAAAAGAAATGAATATTGAAAAATATAATCTATAACATATGATTTTATCATAGTTACTACCACTCCACTCTTCACATGGAGCAGGCATCTTCGTTATATGCAGGGATTTGTTATCCAAACTTTCCTTACACCTGGTCTTGATATAAGAGTTCAGATGTCATTGCTAACCAGTGTAGAAGGACTAAAAACCGTGCAGTT
Source organism: Ramphastos sulfuratus (assembly GCA_013399055.1). Lineage (NCBI taxonomy): Eukaryota > Metazoa > Chordata > Aves > Piciformes > Ramphastidae > Ramphastos > Ramphastos sulfuratus. The sequence goes on from WBNM01041920.1 coordinate 48,492, forward strand.
CATTGTCTAGCCTCCTGCTTCCACTGCTTTGGGAATAAACAAACCAAAAAAGTGCAAGAGAGAAAGAAAGAAGAAAAAATAGATATATTAAAAAAAAAAAAAAAAGGAAGGGAAGGGAAGGAAATGGAAATGGAAAGAGAATGAAGAAAAGAAAAATAAGACAAGAGAAAAGGACAGAAAAGCCATATTGCACAGATAATAATTTACTGCATTTAGCTTAATAGCATTTTCTTTGTCTTAATTTTTTCCTAGATATTTTATTTCAATTTTTTTCTGTTATTTTAAAAGGGAATTTTGTATTCATGTCAATGTCTAGGTTAGTAATTCCTGAAACATAAAAGCTCCCTTTTTCTGCACAACTACTTGAGAGCTAAAGTAAGCAATAAAATATGTCCTCAAATGACCTGTTAAACCCAGAAAAACTGGAATGATGTTAGGGAAGTCATCCAGTATTTTCATCAGGTATCAGGTCTAAGTTGATCATCTACATTTGTCTATTTTCTATAGAGAATGAAAATTACTTTGATGGGTATTCAGTCAATCCAAAGCTGGATGTCCAAAAAGCTGAAGCTAATTTTTGTAGGGATCTTTTTGTCTCTCCATGGTAGTTGTCAGGTTAGTGCAAAAAAATGTTGGATTAGACACAGAGTTTTTAGGTGGCTAAAATTAACAGTTTGTTCAGGATTTTACAGTTGACACTTGTAGACAGTGTTCTGAAATCTTCACAGTGGTCATATTAAAAAAAATATAAAAATCTCCTTGCATAAACTTCTTAACATGGCTTTGAACAAATAGTTAGATCTAGTATTCAGAGCATGAAAAAAAATGCGTCCTCGTCAGGGAAAGACAGATTTATAAATTCAGTTTATGTCGTGTGGGGATGACTCTTTGTCATGATGATTAGTTTTTAAATTAAGAAATTTTTTACTTGCAATTAGTGTGAATTAGCAGAGGACTGTGGAAACAAAAAAAATCATTTGTCTAATGTCAGATATTCATTGACTGCAGTTTTACTCAGTCACCTTTAAGTACACTTGGAAAGAATTCAAAATCACAAAGATCAACCAACTTTAACTTGATGCTGCTAGAAGAGCTAAAATGTGTTTAGGCTCAGAATATTAATTACCATGCTGCTGTAAAGGTTACAACAGTCACTTTCTCCCAAGGAGGTCGTAGTGCTGATTGAATAAAAGCTTAATGATAGTGTATTACAGAATATTGCAGTGAGCTGCAGCAACAAAACCAGCAAGTGAGCATTTCTCCTTTGATAGTCGAAGAAAGATAATAAAGGCATGTGAAAAAGAGAACAACACATCTGTTAAGAAACTTGAGGTAATTATGGATTAATAGCTTGTTTGTTTTTTTCCCCATTGGTCTAGAAGAGAAAAAAGCTGTTACTGCTCTTCAACTACAGTGCTTGCCATTATTAGAGAATTCCTAATAAGAAAACCATATTTAGCAATAACGCTATGATTTGTACTACTGCAACTGAAGTAACTCTTTCTTGGTAAATAGAAGTATTAATTAGACACTTACTGAAATTAAATGCCTATTAATAATTACTAATTAAATATGAGGAAAACTCTTTTGTGTGTGACATAATATGTTCCATTCAGTCATGCCTAACTTCACATACAGAAATGTATGCCACCAGGGAGGTGATTCTTCCTCTTTAAACATAGGTCATACATATATCATTCCATATATAGAATTTAGTCCTTAGATCTTGCTTTTAAAACTTGAGGCTAGATTTTGCACATCATTGTGGGAATTTTACCAATTAAAAATATTATGGCAAAAGTCTAGCATATTAATGCCCAACACATATGATTTCTTCTCTTTTTTTTCTGTTGCCTTTCCTTCTCTTCTGCTTCTTCCATATTGTGAATCCATTCCTAGCACAGGAAAAATAACTGTAGCCAGCGCAAAGAGACCCATTTCCCTTTGCCAAAGCATGTCAAATGTTCTACAAGGCCTTCCCCCCCTCCCCAGGGAACGTAGACATCCCTGCAGTCCTTCCTAGGAGCATGAAATTCATCAAGCTAAGGTGGCTCCAGACTCTTATCTCAAACTGCTCCAGGACTGCAGATCTTCTAAGTCATGGGGCCCTCTTCTGGCAAATTTGCCTGAACAGATAATTAGCTGGGAAAGACCAGACAAGTGATTTCCTTGTTCTGTCTTGATAAGCAGCTGTCAGTGGTGCCTAAATTTGTCATGTCCATCTGAAAACTTCCACATGCTGTTAAGATATTTCTGATACATGTTTGACTTCCATTTGTTTGACAGAAAAGGTCTGCAGACGTTAAAAAGAGGAAGGTGAGTACAGGGCTTGATGTGGTAGTTTGGATGTAGCACAAGTTCTTCGCTGTGACTGCTAGGCAGTGAAGATAAGTGCCATATTTTACCTTATGTGGTTTCAAAAAGAAACTAAAATTAATCTCAGTCACAGTCTTTCATTTGTTTCATTCTGTGTTGCAAGAGGAGCAACAAATATGTCATACTTTGTTTCTAAAATCTGATAACCACAGTACAGGAATAAAAAATAGCACCACATCTTTCCGTGAATTTCCAAGGAAGGAGACAAAACCTGATTTGTTGACATGAAATTTCCCTTAACAACAGCTGAACTGTTGCGGATTTACCTGCTATCTTCCTAATAAATATCCTCTGTGAAATTGAACTGCGATTTTTTTCCTTGGATTTTTCCTGTTTCTTTTACTATTTTCTTGATCTTTCTTTTTTTCTGAGTGTCTCTATCCATATCACAAGTACAATAATTTAAAGAGCTGTGTGGTTCAGGACCATTTTGGTCCATGGGGGGAAGCTTTTAAATTAATGTATTAGGGAGCCTTGTTCTCAGTGGAAGACAGGATATCTCAGTCCTTCTTTGCACAAAAAACTTTTTATGTTTTTGTACTTTACTCACATACAGTAACCAAGTTATTCAGTTTGCATTGCATTGATATAGAATTATTTTGGAGGAAACAATGATTTTTCACAAACATAACCTCTGCAGTAGGCAAAAACAAACCAGAACTAAACAGCATAGAGAATGAGTTCTGCTGCCTGCACAGGAGACATTTAACTAGGACCGTGACCTTTTAAAAAACAGGAATTAGAAAAAAATCCCACAAATAAACCAGAAGATGGAAAGATGGAAAGATGTGTTCTGAATATGTGGATACCCTCTAGCTAACTATGTGGCTGGTGAACTAAAATTATCTTTTTTGCCTTATAGGTTTTTTAAGTACTGGAGACCAAGCTGCAAAAGGCAATTATGGATTGCTTGACCAAATCCAAGCTTTACGTTGGATTGAAGAAAACATTGGATCTTTCGGAGGAGACCCAAAAAGAGTTACTATTTTTGGATCTGGGGCAGGAGCTTCCTGTGTCAGTCTCCTGACACTCTCTCACTATTCAGAAGGTAACAATCTTCTGACAAAAACACTTCTCAAAAAACCCGTCATGGTATGGTGTAATGACAATGACCATGGATTAGAATAACATGAGGTCCGTAATTTTTGTGAAATATCTGCTAGCTAGTATTCTGGATTTCTGGCAGTCAGTGTAAACATTTGTATATGAAAAACTAACTGCTATCATAGCAGGAATTTCATGCAACAAATGCCATGACTACTTTCTTAGCTTTGGCAAGAATGTCTACTGGCTCTCCTGTCAAAGAATTTTCCCTAATTAAAAAAGGCAATGACCTTTTTTAAGTAGAAACAAACTCTTGTCTGCCCTTCCAACATGCATTTAGATTATTTCCTTACATAACATATAACTTAATGTTATTAAAAAGTTATTTAATTCCCTACAAGTACTGTATGATACCACACAGAGTTCTTGAGATTTTGGTAAATGTTTGAGCTGCAGGGTTTTTACCTTCAACAATTCTCCCCCTAAAAAATACACCCCAAGAATGTACAGCACCAGTACTGAACCATAAATATTCCTGGCAAGAAGACCAAATCTACAAAGAATGTCTAAAAGAAGACAAGACCAAAATATCTGTTGTATTTATAAGTCCATGCTGCTTTGTATCACATTAAACCAGAAATCTAAGAAAGAGAAGGCAGACAGAAAGCTAAGCTCTAGCAAGCAGATATAGCAGGGCAGTTGGTAAACACATCAAATTTGTGTATATATAGCATTTTTTAGTCAATTGATACAAATGGAATCATAGAATTGTTTAGACTGGAAAATACCTTTAAAGTCAAGTCCAACCATTAAACAAGGTTCAGTGAATAACCATTGAGTAATGACCATGCCAAAATCAAGCAGATGGAAGCATGGAAATCTTAACTAACTGCATTACTGAAATTCTCTACCGTGTACAATAAGTAATTATCACAAAGGTGTATTGACCACAACCAAATTTTCCTATAAATACTTCAAAGTCTTTGTTTTTGTATCTCTTGTTGTCTTTGATATTTTAAGAGCTTGAAAGTAGAAACCATGTGCAGAAAAGGTCCAGAGATTTCAGTTTAAATATAAAATAGGCCATTTTAGTGATCTTGCCAGGGAAAACTAAATGGGGCAGATTCACTGGTAAGTTCAGTTGCTTTTCAATGCTCTGACACAAAGAACTCTTCAGACTGAGTCTTTCATCTGTCTTTATATCAATATATATGAAGTAATCAGAAAGAATTGTTGAATCGCATCTTATTCTCCTCCGAAAAATGTGAATATATTTTAATTCAACATACAGGGAGTGCTAAGACACACACACATGAAGTGCTAATAATTTCAAAAACTGAAAGATGGTGAAGAAAAGAATATGTCAGAGTGGAAGACTCAAGTCTATTAATTTTAGCGGAGCAGATTTTTTTCAAATTATATGATGCATGGCTTCTGTGAAGAAAATGAGAGTCTGTAATTTTAATTTGACCTTTAAACTGCTGAAAAACACATTTATGAAAGTCATTTACATGGCAAAGAGCATATGATTGCTTGTAGCTGCCTTTCCTTTAAAGATTTTTTTAAAGGTCTACCACTGTGATAAAGCCAGAGAACTTCCATTAAAGATGCAAGACAACTGTGGTACAGGCATGAGTTTTATTCTTGAAATAGTAATCTGAAATCTTCATGCTTTATGTGTGTGAACACTGAGAACAAAAGAAGCCTTTTAGAGATACTATAAAAAGTGAGCAATGAGTAGAATGTATGGAAATTGAATTAAAATGTAGGTATATACATCCCTTAGTTATTATATAATTGAAGCCTTCTTTGCTTTGTGAAATCTACTTTTAATTTATTATTTTTTAAAAAATTCTTACATAATTAGGTTTTCATTTAAACGATTTGCACCTGCAGGTTTGTTCCAGAAAGCAATCATACAGAGTGGAACAGCCCTGTCCAGCTGGGCAGTGAACTATCAGCCTGCCAAGTACACTCGGATATTGGCAGATAAAGTGGGCTGCGACATGCTGGATACCACTGACTTGGTTGAATGTCTTCGTAATAAGAACTACAAAGAACTCATTCAACAGACCATCACTCCAGCCACATATCACATTGCCTTTGGGCCTGTGATAGATGGAGACGTGATTCCAGATGACCCCCAGATTCTCATGGAGCAAGGGGAATTCCTTAACTATGATATAATGCTGGGTGTGAATCAAGGGGAAGGTTTAAAATTTGTGGACGGCATTGTAGACAATGAAGATGGTGTTTCCCCCAATGACTTTGACTTTTCCGTCTCAAATTTTGTGGACAATCTATATGGTTATCCAGAAGGGAAAGATACATTGCGAGAGACCATTAAATTCATGTACACTGATTGGGCAGACAAGGAAAACCCTGAAACAAGACGGAAGACCCTTGTTGCTCTTTTTACAGACCACCAGTGGGTTGCACCAGCTGTTGCTACTGCTGACCTGCACGCTCAGTATGGATCTCCAACGTATTTCTATGCATTTTACCACCATTGCCAAAGCGAAATGAAACCCAGCTGGGCTGATTCAGCTCATGGTGACGAAGTCCCTTATGTGTTTGGGATTCCTATGATTGGCCCCACAGAACTGTTTAACTGCAACTTTTCCAAGAATGATGTCATGCTCAGTGCAGTAGTTATGACATACTGGACTAACTTTGCCAAAACTGGGTAAGTTTGACCCCCAACATCCCTTTTTGTTGATAACATACTTCTAGTCCCATTGCAGTAGCTTCAAACCCTGATCTTGCAGTAGTATTATAGCACTATTTGCTCAAGACAGGAGGTAACTGGGGCTTATTCATATTTAATAGATTTTTAATTAGTGTGTTCCCTGAAACTGTTTTCTTTCAGCAGCTCAGTGAGAATAATAATGCACTTTATTTTTGATTCAAAAAATAGGGCAATTGTAAAGACAAAGAACATGTCATAGAGAAAAGATGGTTCACTAAGATATTGAAAAATCAGAGGCAACATGTCCACTGCTTGAAGAAAGGACTGTTAGGCAGATAGCATTAATCTTCTGCAAGAGAAATGAAGTTCTCTTTTTTTAAAGTGACCTTCACATGAATGGGAACTCAGGGAGGAATTGGAACAGAAAGGCAGACAGTGGAAAGATTTTTTTCCTCTGAGGGCTACAATAGCAATAATAATTACTTGACTGGAATGGAGAAGAGAGTCAGATATAAATTTTGCTTTGAGAAGGTTAAAAATGTAAATTCTGTTTATGAAACAAAATAAAGCCTTTTTTTTTTTTCTTTTTCTGAAATGGAGTTGTAAACATCAAGGAAAGAATCCTCAAAGCAACTTAATCCCCTCGTGCTATTAATAACTTCTGTCTCCTTCCTATAGCATTTGTTTAAAGACTATTGCAGTGTTTTACTTGAGCAGCAAGGGCTTTTTTGTTAACCTTGAGTCTTCGGTACTGAATTAAAACAAAGATACTTGTGGCACAAAGGGGCTGTAAATCTTTCCAATGAATGCTTAATGGCAGGATTGGGCTCTGGAAATTGCAGCTTTACTGCACTGCAGTGAATGGTGTGCAGCTATATAAGAAAAATTCAGAGATGCCTAGCGTGAAACACTCAGAGGCTTCAGCAGCTCTTGCAGCCTATAATGAATTCAAATGATGTTCAAGGGAGAGAGATTTTGCAGTCTTAACAAGAACCTCAAGCATGAATTGAGTGAAAAACAAATGCTTCAGGTCAATTTACTAGGCAAAAGGAAAGCTTTTGTTGCACTATATTTTTGTCAAACTGGTACTTTTGCATGCAGAAATCCCACAGTACTGCAAAGATGGTGAATTAACTGGGGAACATTCAGATGTATTTGGCTATGTGAAGTCATCAATACTGAGATGGGCAAACTTCAAGATAAAAGTTTGGTTTACGGACAGAGAATGCCTCATGCTGTCTGCATTGTACACTCAGATGATTATACTGTCAATCTGTCTTTATTTTTATAGATGAAGTGACACATACACATAGAGCACTTCAGGTCCTCACAAATATACATAATTTGAATTATTATGGAGATGCAATATCTCCGCAGGCTCATTATTATTTACAATTACTTTATGACTATTCCCTATAGAATAAAAAGTAATTGTGAAGCAGTTTCTTGAGGCTGACAGGAGCTTCTCACAGTCCCAGCTGCCACCATTACTCATAGTTGCAAGCACTTTCCAGCTGTTGCTACTTCAAAGCCAATTTCAGCAGGCTGTATATATTATCTCCCAGTTCTTTGGTTATGAACTCATTGTCGTAGTGCAACTAAAGGCATAACAGGTGTTCTGGGAGAGCCTTTAGTCATTTCTGAAAATTTTCTGATGAGACAAGAGTGAAGTATATCTTTTATTACACACTTGCCCTTTTAGAGATAGTGAGAAGAACACATCATTAATAATGACCTCTGTCTGTAAAATTTCAGTCTATACAAGGAAGGGAAAAGAGAAACACAAGATGCATGGCCTTCCTGTCTTTTTCCTTTGTTTGTATGAACACTGATTAATTGTTCTGGATAGTAGAAGAGAATATTTGAAAGAAAATATTTTAAGATTATGTTTCCTTTGCACGTCTAATGCCTTCAATAGTAAAGGGAAGGTTGTAGCACTTGAAGCCTAGAGCAAAAGAGGATGTCTCTGGGGTGATTGTTCTCCTCTCTACCCTCCCACATGCAATCTGGAATCTACCTAGGTCTTCCAACTCTCAAAAAGATTGCTATGGTTCAAGACTACATTGTTGGGGAATTTGTTTTGTGTGTTCTTCCATCTTTTTTTTTTTTTTTAACAGATTGTTTCCCACCCTTACTCTGATAGAAATAATTTTGTTTTGTTTTTTTGCCCCTGGCAACACCTATCTGTTAAATGAAAGATTTTAGTATTCCATGTTTCTCTGTAGATTAGCCTTGAACATTAAAACTACAGATTTCATTAATTATAATCTCTGAAACTTTTCCAATCTTGACTGTCCTGCAGAGGCTGCAGCCAGATACTTACCGAATAATTATGGCTCAGGTGGTGCATCATTGTGACGGGCTGTGCTAATCTTTTAACTGACATACTACCTACTGCTAAAAAATCATGTATTGTTTAATGGCCCTACTGCCAATGCTAAGTTTGGAGGGCAGGTGAATCTTGTTTAATCCCTAAATGTCAAAAGCACAGCACAAGGCACAGTTCTTTTATTTTGTTTTACTTTGAAGTCTGTTATTGCAGCTAGCAATGTGAGTGACAATTAAAATGTTTAATGGCAAATGGATCAAACCTGAAATGAATACCTGGAAGCTGCATTTTGTTAATCTTAAATTTTCTACCTCTCTCTGAATATTTGGATTTGTTCGATTTTTTTTTTTTTCATTTTCTTAGTAGCTTTTACAGTGCCATGTTTTGGATTTAGTGTGAGAATAAAGTTGATAACAGTGATGTTTTAGTTGTTGCTAAGTAGCACTTTTCCTGCATTAAGAATTTTTCAGTTTCCCATGCTCTGCCAGTGGGGTACATAAGAAGCTGGAAGGGAGCATGGCCAGCACATTTATTATTTAATCCCTTTCATTACAATTATTATATATTTTTATTCTGATGGTTTATTCCAGTTATGAAACTGTTCTGATCTCAACCCACAAGTTTTACTTTTTTGTTCTGATTGTCCTCCTCACCCTACTGATGGGAAAGGAATGAGCAAGCAGCTGCATGGTGCTTAGTGTCTGACTGAAGTTAAACCATGATAGGCATTAACGATTGTTTTGGTCTTTTCAAAACTGTTTCTAATATACTTTAGAAATAAGAGAGCAATTTGTTACAGAGTGGGTGTGAGAAACCACATGTGGGATACAAAAATACAGCTTTTGATTACACTATGCACAAAATTATATTGTGAAAGCTTCATCAAGAAGTACACTTAAAGCCTCAGTCTGTTGGTAGTAGTACTATCTTAACTGTAATGATAGTTAGTTACGCTCAAATGTTCCGTTAGTTAGGGCCATGTTATATCCTTTACAGATAAATCTGCAAGGGGACAGTGAATAATACAAGAGGATATGTGCCAGTCCTTCACTGCTACACTCTTGTGAGGAAGGATTTGAAATTTCAGAGTCATACTCTCCTTAGAAGAACCTATTTGGTTTCTAAAAATTCCTCTCTTTTGAGGAGTTACAATAATCTGTTTTGGCTCCCATTCATCCAGTTCTTCCTAGTGATAAGAAAGATAAAGACCTAAGGGATATATCCTTGTTTTCTTTGTAAGTCAGATAAATATTCCTGAATTATTCTACTAGCATTGAGTAAGAGATGCAAAAATCAGCTTATTAAAGATGCCTATGTTTTTTATTGTTTGACTTCCTAGTGGAAACCACAATTAATCTTACAATGATTAAATAGTATTTTCAAATCAATTCTCTGCAAACTGCTTCTTTTTGATGTTTTTATCTGAAGAAATTACTATCTCCAATGGCCAATCTGCGGTAGTTCAACAAAACAATCTACTTACACTAGCATGGCAACTGGGAGCATGGCAACAGTGGGACCTAGTGGTAATTGAGGAAAAGAGGCTAAGGAAAATCTGCTTGTGTACCAGTGCTTCAGGCAGTAATGGCTGTACCATTATAATACAGTGACAACCCAGAAAATCAGTGGAAGCATGAATAAATGTGACAGCATAAGAGTCAGTGAACATAAATGGAAACACAGGAGGTTCCACATAAAAATAAAGAGAAAACTACTCACTTTGAGAGTGGCAGAGCACTGCAACAGTATGCCCAGAGAGGTTGTGGAGTCTGTCTGTGGAAGCATTCAAAACCCACTTGAATGTATTCCTGTGTGATTTTTGTCTAGATGATCATGCTCCATCAGGAAGATTGGGCTAGGTGATCGTCAGAGGTCATTTCCAACCACTGCCATTCTGTGATTCTGTTATTCTGTGAAATGCATATGGAGAAATTCATATGCAGAGGAGAGGGCTATGAAAGAAAATAAATTACCAAGATACTTTTCACTAAGTATGTGCCTGGCAGCACATTTTTGCTATCCAATAAAGTTAGAGAATGACACAAAATATTGAAGCACTTTAAGTGCATTAACATAACAGTTCCATTTCCCTGAGACATAGTGCTGTTTCAGTAGTTAAAAGATGAACGATATTTCAACATGTTATATGGGACTCAGGATAAAAGAAAACTTCTTCAAATTCTCCATCATTCTTCTCATGCCAGTATCAACAGATGTGAAATATTCGGTTTCCTGATTTGTCCTCCAGGTCAACTGCTTATTCACCTTGTGAAGAGCAATGTGTTTTGCTCTTCAGTCAGCATCCATTGCAGACACCTTTACTTTATATCACTTGAGGGGGGGGGGGGGAAGAAAAAAAAAAGAATAATGTTTTGAATGTGCTTGGACATGTATATTTCATGTAGGCTCAGGAGATATGATTTAAATTGCAGTAAACAGCAGCATGTTAAATTGAGCAATTGAAAGTGAAAGTGAAGAAAAGAAATGCTAGGTTAAATCCGGTGACTGCACATTAAAAAAAATACCTTAAATAAGAAAGGTCATCATATGGTCTTTTATAATATGAAAGACAAGTTCAGACATTTCATGTTGGGGATATTTTGGTGAAGTAGATTTATAAATTACTTTCTTTCACCACCTCTACAAATCAATCAACAACATAAACAATAATTTCTGTTCTAGTAATAGGATGAAGGAAAAAAAGCCTTCCTGCCAACTAGTATGAAACAAGTTATCTACACTCTGTGAGAAATGTTACTGGAAGAACAAAACTGAAAATTTGTTATTCGGATTTTATTTTCATCACAATAATAAAAGAGAGTTTCAGAGAAAAGTTTCCTATCAGCCTTTTGTTCTTATAATTACATATTTGAGCCTCAAGAATGTCCAGGAACACAAAGATTATGTGAGAGGGAGAAAAAAAAAAAAAAGCATTATAAAAGCATTATGCATTTTTAGATTCTCCATTTAGGGCTGGACTCAATTATTCCATTTTCTTGTGGAAAAAAAGAATCGGTAAGATACATAAGCTCCAGATTCAGAAAGAATATTCACACCATTTACTCAGTTAATAAATGCTCAACTCTAGAGTTGATGCCAAAGGTAATGTTCTGTTACCATCATCAAAATATACCTTGGCTGTAGGGCTGGCTGAATTTTTTGCTGTTCCTTGTTTCCATGGACAATTTCATACCCATATACAGGAGGGCAAAATTCTAAAATACAAGACTAGCCTCTTGTAATGTATTTTTCTCCCTCGTGTTTGGAGAAGATGACAGCATAACTGGTTATCCTACAAGATAGTGTTAAAAAGGAGAAATGGAAGTAGAACGTAGGAGGTCGATCTTTACTTGTTTTGTAGGCCATTTGTAGGGGAAGGGAATGCTAAATAAAAAAATATTTTGTTGTTAAAGTCATCATCTGCTGTCATTTTTATGGGGATATTTAAAAAAAAAAAAATTGAATGTCCAGCTTGGCTTATTGAAATTAGTGCTCAGCTGCTTGATCTCCTGCACTGTGTATCAAGTGCAACTCATTTACATGACATAACCTAACTCGTGTGTTTTCTGTAGGACTCATCTCAGAGTTTCTTGTGGTGTGAATTAGAACAGCAAATGGGGAGAACACAAGATGAATTTTGCGCTGTATCTCCTGAAGGCTTTTCAATTGCTGACAAGAAAAATGCTTTGTATTTTGATAATATTTCTGATTTTTAATTTGTTCTAGAATTTATGTATTGGACCATAAATTACTACAGTAGTATATTGAATTGAGAAAATATCTTCCCCTCTGGATTGGCCAAATCTTTCACTATTCTTTAAGACAAAAATAAATACTTCCTTCTTGAATGCAGGTTAGAATACCTTAAAGCAGAAGAATGCATCTGCTGCTGTGCTGCTTGGCAGTGGATATTGCTCCTCCTGCTAGGATGAGCATTTACTAAGCAATTAACTTTTTGTTTAGAATTAACACAATTTGGCTAACTATTACTACACAAAATAAAAGAAGGAAGGAAAGAAGGAAAGAAAGAAGGAAAGAAAGAAAGATAGATTACAGTTCTGGAACCCCTAGTTTTCTATTTTCCTGAGATGGGAAAGATTTGATACACTACAATATTTAAAACTCAAACAAACTACCCCGAAACTCCCAAACACCTAAAATACCAAACATAAATAAACCAAACATAAATAAACCAAAGTTCCAAAATTATATAATATAGAAAAATAAATTTTCCTTTCACTCAAAAAAAAAAAAAAAAAAAAAAAAAAGTAAGATAAATTCTTTAAGGTAAACATATGAATTTCAGGAGTTGTAAAATTATTAAAGTCAGATTACCACTCTGGTTTGAAAATTAAGGATTAGCTCTTTATGAACAGCAAAGGAATGCTAAACTAAGAAATAATGTTCATGACCTTTTGAAAATGCAAAAAAGAAAAAAAGGTGATTTAAAAGCTGCACCATCGAGTCTTAATATTCCAGTAACATACATATCTGTATATTGGAAGAAAAAGAAAATACTAAAATCAGCTTCACAGGAAATAAACCAATGCATATGGGAATCAAAAAGAGAAGGGAAAGTCTCAGGCTAATGCTCAGAAAATGAATCATGTACTTTCAGTATAACATGCTACAAACTCCCAGAAAATACTCTTCACTGCAAAAGAAGATTTAAACTCATGCACAAAAAAGTATTAAACTTAGAAATTTTGATTGTCTGTATTTTTTTCATTTTCATTTCAAGAGGAAATCTTATTTATGTAAAATTCAGCAAAATTATAAGAATACGAAAATATTAACCATAAAAGTTCTTTTGCCATTGGTTTGGTTTTCTTCCTGACCTGTAAGAAAAGTAAAAAAAAAGAGAAAGAAGAAAATATGAGACTATAATTTCAATTAAATATTTGAATTACCATTTTTTAAATTGTCTCTGAATAGTGTACTACTCATCTCTACTAATGCTACTTAATACTATAAAACTTGTTTATATCAACTAATATTAATTTCTCATTGCTACAAATTGTGGTCGAATTTAGGCTCACTCTCCTGCAGCCATTAAATGTAATTTTTTAGTAGCAACGAGCATACAGAATTTTCAAATAGTAATCTACTAATGCAAATAATTGAAATATTTGTGACATACAAATACTTCAAAGGCTTTTCCCTACAGTAGATATTTCAATGAATCACACAATCATGTAGAGTAGTAGGGAACAGAAGGGATGTCTGGGTATTATCTAGTTCAACATCTCTGCTAAAGTAGGTTCACCTAGATCAGGTTGCACAGGAACACATCCAGACAGGTTTTGAAAGCCTCCAGGGAAGCAAACTCCAAAATCTCTCTGGGCAGCCAGTGCCCCAGCACCTTCAAATTAAAGAAGCTTTTCCTTATGCTTAAGTGGAACTTCTTATGTTCTAGTTTGTGCCCATTGTCTCTTGTCCTATCACTAGGGCTGTCCTATCACTAGGGCTATCACTGAAAAGAGACTGGCCTCATCCTCTTGACATTCACACTTTAGATGTTTACAAGTATTTATAAGATCACTTCTCAGCCTTCTTCTTTCCAGGCTAGATAAGCCTAGGTCTCTTAGCTTCTTCTTGTAAAAGAAATGCTCCAGGCTTCTCATCATATATGTAATCCTCAACTGGACTCTTTCTGGTAGTTTCCTGTCTCCCTTGAAATGGGGAATCCAAAACTGGACACAATAGTCTGGTTACGACCTCACTAGAGCAGAGTAGAGGAGGAGAAGAACCTCCCTCATTCTGCTGATCACACTCTTTTTAATGCACACCAGGATACCAAAGGGCTTCTTGATGTCAAGAATACACTGCGACTTCTTGGTTAACTTGTCCACCAGGACTCCCGGGTCCTTTGCAGAGCTGCTTTACAGCAGGTCAAGCCTTAAGCTGTACTGGTGCATTAGGGTATTCCTCCCCAGGTGCAGGACTCTACACTTCCCCTTACTGAACTTCACTAGGTTCCTCTCACCCAACTCTCCAGCCTGTCCAGGTCTTGATGACTTGCAGCACAGTTTTATGGTGTGTCATGCAGCCCTACAAGTCTAATATTATCAGCAAATGAGGGGGAACTGATAGCTCAGTAAAGGAACACATAGAGAAATAGGCACTATTTAAGTAATATGCGAGTCTCGCATAAGTTCTTATGGTCACACAGATATCCAGCATTGCCACAGATATAAAATGTTGATATTACTACCTACAGAAGTGGAAACCATGGTATCTTAAATGAGAAAGTTAATGTCAAACCTTGGGAGAAGGTTTATTTATTAATATCTGTTGTTGAGGAATTTATGTTTTGTTTTCAGGTTGTGTTAATGATTGGATAAACCATTAACCAAAGGACGAAGGGTTGGGGTTTTTTGGGTTTTGGTTTGTTGTGGGTTTTGGGGTTTCTTTTCCTTTGATGGGGGCTGTCTTTTTTTTTTTTTAATTACTATAATACTGCCTTTTCTTTTCTTTTTTTCTTTTTTTTTTTTTTTTTCACAGAGATCCAAACCAGCCTGTCCCACAGGACACCAAGTTCATTCACACAAAACCCAACCGCTTTGAAGAAGTGGCCTGGTCCAAATACAATCCCAAAGACCAGCTTTATCTGCATATTGGCCTGAAACCCCGAGTTCGTGATCACTACCGAGCAACAAAAGTTGCCTTCTGGTTGGAGCTTGTACCACATCTTCACAATCTGAATGAAATATTTCAGTATGTTTCCACAACAACTAAAGTCCCCCCTCCTGACATGACATCATTTCCTTATGTGACACGACGTTCTCCTGGTAAATTGTGGCCAGCCACCAAACGTCCAGCAATGACACCTGCCAACAATCCCAAGCATTCAAAAGACACGCATAAAACAGCTCCAGAGGATACAACAGTTCTGATAGAAAACAAGCGAGATTACTCCACAGAGTTGAGCGTCACCATTGCTGTGGGGGCATCCTTGCTGTTCCTTAATATTTTAGCATTTGCTGCATTATATTACAAGAAGGACAAACGGCGCCATGAGACTCACAGACGTCCTAGCCCCCAGAGGAACACAACCAATGATATTGCACACATACAAAATGAAGAGATTATGTCCTTGCAGATGAAACAGCTAGAACATGACCATGAGTGTGAATCACTGCAGGCCCATGACACACTGAGACTAACCTGCCCACCTGACTACACACTTACTTTGAGAAGGTCCCCAGATGACATCCCACTAATGACACCCAACACCATAACAATGATTCCAAATACATTAACAGGAATGCAGCCTTTGCATACATTCAACACCTTCAGTGGAGGACAAAACAGTACAAATTTGCCCCATGGACATTCAACCACTAGGGTATAGTTCAGCCCTTTCCCCCTCTACCCTCACAAGCCACTTGGAAGAAAGGGAAAAAAAAAAAAAAAAAGAAAAAAAGAAAAACCACCAAAAAAAAACCCACAAAAAAAAAATGAAGAGGCAAAAGTTATGATACCGTCAATTGAACGCGCCTTGTCAAAATCTAAAGTAAGAACAACTAAAAGAGAAGGACAGTCATTATTTTCTTACTGATCCTTCCCACAGAAACTCTCTGATGTTAAAGATCAACTACAAACCCTATGAAATGTGAAAACTGTACATTGCTGTTACAATACTGCTTTAAGATCTCAGCCACTTTGATTCAAAGTTGAGGCCAGAAGAAGTCACTTAAAATGGTGTTTTGAGTGTAACAAGCAAAGCAAAGTCTTCTGGAACGCAGATCTGGTGACTGTACAGGTGTTTTGTTCGATTTTTTTAATAAATTAAATAAAATAATTAAAAAATTCTTTATGTGCCATACCATGAATGGCCCTTGTTAAAACGAAGACATCGCCATGGGCTTTTACCCAGCAAATGAAGCTGTAATCCAGATGGGGGAGATAGAATTTTATTATTAAAAACAAAAATAAAAAAAAAGAGGAGGACTGACTATGCAGTAAAATACTTATAGTTCTGTGCAAAGAGATGACTTGCCAGCCTGAACTATATTTAAAGAAACTTTGTAAAAATGTACATAGCTGTGAGTTTAAAAACAAACAAAAAAACAAAAAAAAAAAAAGAAAAAAAAAGATGCTTTTATTGATGTTTTCAGTTTGAGAAGAGCTTTTAGAAAGATTGTGCATTTGGTTGTGACCTATATGTATATACATTAGTCATATCACCTCTGTTTCCTCCATGTCCAAAGGAGGAATTTCTTCTTAATTACTAGTGGTAAACAAAAAAACCATGATTATTTTCTAACATATTTCATTTATATGAGGCCATGGTGTCATGCAGAGGATACAGTTGTCTGTGTGACCTGTGTGTTTTCTCTGACAGGTTACACTAGTGCATGTTAAAGTATTCATAGGAGATTGTTGTTCTTTTCTAAAACTTTCTTTTTCTATAATTTAATTTTGCATTAGCCTTTGTTAAATTGCAACACAGAAATGGATTGGAAAATGGAGAAAAAAAGTCACAAAAGAAAATAATTGCAATTTCAAGCTTGTTAAACTGAACCAAGAAACATCCAATAATATATACTCAGAGTCCAGTTTGTAGTTCTCGGTTGTTGTGCTACATTAGGAAGAGGTTTGTGTCCTGACAAAAGCAAGGAAAGCCTGTGTTTTGGTCAGCTTTTTCTGAGGAAAACTAACTCTATGTTCACCAGCAGTTGCAGCAGAATCTCAGCTGAGAGAGTACTTTCTTACCTTTGCTAAATAAAATAAAACCACACTTTCAAAGTGGGAAAACGGTGGGTTGGTTGGCTGGTTGTTTGTTAAAGTGTTCAGAAACGATCAGTGTGCATAGAACTTCTCTGCCCAACATCCTGTTTAGTGCTTGAGAGCATAACTGTTAGAAAATATTTTTTTTACTGATGTATTACACAGCAGTCCCATAGCCAGTGAACACTGCAGAGGGAGAAGCAGAGATACTG
The DNA here is from genome assembly GCA_013399055.1 of Ramphastos sulfuratus. Lineage (NCBI taxonomy): Eukaryota > Metazoa > Chordata > Aves > Piciformes > Ramphastidae > Ramphastos > Ramphastos sulfuratus. The sequence continues at coordinate 65,875 of WBNM01041920.1, forward strand.
AAGGGTATTCTGCATCTGAATAAAACCAAAAATCTGAGAGACCATAACTTTCAGGAAGGGCAAAATTCTTCCCTTCTGCCATTCCTTTACTAGGAAACCAGGGGCCAAGCAGAGCTATCAAGGAAAAGAACACAGCAGTTTGATTCAAACAACAGATTTGAGTGTGGAAAGCTAGAAAAAAGTTCTCATAGATGAAGATGGCTTTATATTTTGTCTTTGAAAGTTACTTCATCATTGAGAGATAGTAACCAAAGATACATGAACAGTTTGGTCTGCACTTCAACATAATTATCCCAGATGTATTTCTATTATTAATTCACAACTGAGCTGTATCTATAACATATGTATCTAACACAAGATGCCTTGTACCCCTCTTGTTTTCTATGCTTTTTGCTTTCTAAAAAAAAACCAAAAAAACTTGAAGTAGTCACCCCTGCAAATAAAATCAAAGACAAGGTGATTCACAGAGATCTGTTCAGCTGCGCAGTTCCTTGTTGTAGCAAGCAGTAAAACAGATTCTGAAGGAAAGTTAATGGCATGGTAAAAATGCAACACGTGACTGATATAATCTTTAATCAGTCATAAATGTACTATAAAACTGACTTGGAGGCTTAGGTTGAAATACGACAAAGCAACAGCCTCAAAGTACATCTAGTAGCAAGCTGAATTTTTTTTTTTTTTTTCACTGATCCATCACATAATATTGATTAATGCTGACTCAATACCAGACCATTTCCACCACTTATGTAATGCCTCAGCTGAGATGCAGCAGTTCATAACTTGGGGAANAAAAAAGGGAATTATAATAAGGAAAAAAAAAAAAAAAAAAAAAAAAAAAAAAAAGAGAAAAAAAAAAAAGGAAAAAGGAAAAAAAAAAAAGGTAACGGTGCTTGGCATCATAAGCAGTTGGTTATGTTTGTAATGTGAATTACAGTATTTGTTTAGTACTTCCAATTGTCTTCTGCTAGCAATATGTACAGTACTGTGTCAGGCTTGTAACATTTGGGTAAAAAAAAAAAAAAGTTCCTGTAAGTTAATTATTTTAGCTTTTAAAAGTAATTACAATCAACTTGATTTAATAATTTGATACATCTGGACTGATGTATGATTTATAGAGGGAAGAGATTTATAGGGTCTTCATAGAATTCTATAATAATGATATCAAAATATACTTTACAAACTGTAAAAGAGAAACAAAAGTACTTTCCCAGGCTTATATTCTTGACCTTAAGAGGCACACAGGGTTTAATGGTTTCCTCTGTTATTGTTTTGCAATTTTTTGTTTTTTTGCCTTAAGTAATGATAGAAGATATATATGGCTGGACACATATGTATAAACTTTTCAGCAGCATTTTTAATAATAAAATATCACAGTATTTTCTAATGCTTTGTGCAAAGAACTACGTGTTCATCCTTTTGTGTAGAAAGTCTTTCAGAGGTGTGTTTTCTGCCCCATCTCCATTTCATTATCTAATGCCTTGATACATAGTACAAAAATATTAAATTAACAGTATTTACACTTTTAAGTTACATTTGAGTTTTCCTGGCTTTTGTAGTTCTATAAGCCTGCCATTTAAAGGAAGGAAACTCAGACAATGAAGACAGAAGAGAATAAGCTCCATATATTTATTACCTGTATGTACTGCAACCCGCACTGAAGCAACGGTTTAATTGTTTTGTTGGTGTGTTCTGTAGCACTGAAAAGAGGCTTAGGTAAGCAGCTTCTCATATTAGTGTATAGGTTAGCAGATGAAAAATGTATCTTCCAAATTAGGAATCAAAATGATTCAGATAAATCTAATACATCCAGCCTCCACAAGTAAATATTTTCATTTTATATTTAAAATTTAGATAATGAGTTTTGATAGAAAAAACATATAGGAGTAGCAATGTGAGTTACTCATATATATTTAAGGGATTTACATATAGTGCAGGTATGTTAGTATCATCCTTCCTTCAAAAGCTGAGCAAGTAAATATAGTTTGTTCTTTCATGCTGTTAAATTCCATTTGCCAACCAGTTTTCCTTTCACTGGAAAGGTACATTGACATTTTAGTTGTCTGAGCTGGGTATTGTTTGCTTTCTGTAACTATTCTGCTGAATAGTAGTACTAATCTGAATGTTTGATGAATTTTGAGCATATTATTGAAGAGTATTTGCAAAAAGCAAATTCTGAATGATTCATATCAGATTTTTGATATGAAGAATCAAGCTTCTGAGACAGAAACATATCATGTGCCTACTGACCTAATCAAGCAGCTTGAATTTTGAATATTGAATTTGTATATAAAGCTTTTGCAAATAAACTGCAGATTTAGAATTGTTCAGCAAATATGTTTAATTACAGGTTCTCTTCAAAATTCCACAGCTTGCTCTGAGAAAATTCATACACAAGAAAAGAGGTTACAATTGTGTAATTTCTTTGTTCACCTTAAAATACTGGGTGAACTCAATAAATTACCTTCTTTTCAGTTAATCAATTTCACACTAAGAAAAAAAAAAGCCTTCAAAGATTATTAATGCTAATTAAGTATTGTGTTGCTTTATTTCTTTACTGTCTGAAATATAAATCTGCAGATTAGTATGTTCCTATTTTGACTTTGCTAAGAGTATGTCAATTTAATGGTATTTAATATCACATAAAAATCATATGAAATAATACCATTACAATTATGTGCTTGTCTCAGATTTGTAGTTTGACATTTGTATTATTTAATTATTGTCAACTGGTTCTCCTATTTCCATCTACAGCTTCTTGACATCACAAACCTCATCAGCCTGAATATCTCCAGAGGCCATTGGCAGCTGGTAGAATCTGGGATTTTCATCCCACTGGAAATTATGATATTATGTATTTAATATCATAATATGTTAAAATACTTCTCAACACCTCAAATTAGCTTGAAATGCAAGGTACTAACCTTTTATTAATGCAAATGAAAACCAAGGAGGGGGTTTGGAAATGTCTAAACATCTCGTTTGAGCTGTAGAATAATAAATAATATTTCACCTTGGGATGAAGTTTTTGTTTGGTGTTCCACTGTGACCACCAAGGTCCTTACTGTGTCTTCTAAAATTTATGCTTTAAGGAAGTTAGGCTTTCTTACTCTTTCATAGCCTACCCAGACTACTTTATCCAAATTTTACTCTGGTAAAGAAACCCACATGAGTCAGGTATGACATAGATACAATCCTATCACAAAGTCCAGATCAGAAAAATTAATTTTGTCATAAACCAAGTGGATGGCAGCTTCCCTGAGACACAGTGGTAATTAAGAAGACTATACATTAACATTCCAACAATTCAGATACAAAGTTAGGCAATAAATTAGGTACATAACGTTTTTTTTCAATGTAAAGTTGACAAATTTTTGCAATATCTACATTTTCCCAACTTGGTTTTCCAACCCTTTCCCACAATGAATAGCAAAACATTTGCAAACAATTCTAGTAATTTCCGGAATATCTACTCACATAAATGAGAAATGAAATAAATAGCATCCTTTTGTTTGCCCTCCTACATGAATACTCTCTAGTACTGAAAAGATGGAAAGTTCCTCTACTGCCTTTTATTAGAGTTTATAGGTTGCCCAGATGCTTCAGTGTAGTCCCATTCCCAAAAGTTCCAGGTTTAAATAAAAGGAAAAGACAGACACAGAACTGGCATATATTGACTTAGATTTCTCTCCCAAGAGTCAAAGATATGGTACAAAAATGTAGTGAACTTTATCTGTTTTATTTATCACATTTCTAGAAAACACTTCTTTCCAGCTTTTGATGTCTGATGTCATGTTTTTTGCTGCACCTAATTCATAGCCCTCTCTCATTTAATGTCATCTTGTATCTTTTATCGCTGCTTCATCATATACCTCTCTGAGAGGCACAGTTTTCATATATTTGGGGTTTTTTTTTCGTGTCACGCCAGTTAAGTTTGGCCCCAGATTTGTTCTATTCTGTGCTGTATGGCTGTTAGCAGTTTTCATCTCACATTTTCCTCACTACTTTTAGTGTTAATAAAGTTCCACTGAAGGAGTATTTACACAAGAGTATTCATCATCCTTGAAATGCATCAATCTATATGTCTTTCTGCATTTTGTGCCAGCTCAACATCTTTGCTTTTACATAGTGTATGTCTTAGTGGGGAGTATCAGCTTAAAGCCAGGCTCTCCTGCTACTGTGTAGTTTAAATTGTTATTACTTACTGGTGGCATTTGTTTCTTTCCTATATTGATCAAAGACAAATTATCACAGTCTGACATTCTTTTCAATAACAAGATTTCTCGAACTTTGAAAGGTCATTGTTCTTAATTCTTGTTTGGATACAGCTAATCACACTGTACCATAAAAATGTAAAATCTTCCAAGTCATTCATATTTCCTGATTCTTCTATCAGTGCAAATAGGTGGCTGGCACAGTTCACCTTGTAAAACAAGAATTCATGTTATCTGATTTCTGCTTGGTGGGGATTTCTTTCACATGTTTGGGAAAATAAATATGCTTTCAGGCATCAAAATTTCATTACATCATGTCAAAGGTAAGCAAGACCTAAGGTAAAATTCATAGAAATTGCTGATACGGAAGATCATGCTCTAGTACCATGCACTGGTGGTTATTTTGTAAAGGCAACAATTCGCAGGTTGATAGAGATACAGCTACATCAGTACTTAAAATACTTCAGTCACTAGATGTCTCACTTAAGAAACTGCAGTGGAATTTGTATTTTTCAGGAAATGAAGATGATATTTTTAATGTATTTTTAATGGAGTTTGTGCTTTCAAGAATGCCTATAAGTAACAGCAATGAAACTGAAAGAGGAATGGCTTAAAATAAATAGGAACCAAATACAAAATGTTTCTAAATTAATTTGACAAGAAGAAATATGATACAATGTGATATGATATGACCTTAAAATAATGTGATGGATTTCTTCTGCATGAATGGCCAACAACAAAACAAAACAAAACAAAACAAACAAACAAAAAACGAAAAAAAAAAGGACAAGTATCTCACAGGATACATTTTTACAGGGACTAGTCAAATGAAATCACTGCAGATAATGAGATTGTAATGGGACTTTGAACAGAGATATTTGTGTCATAATGTTATACCACATAGATTTAGATATGTTGATCATAATCTACAGCTCTCATCTGGGTGTTGAGAAGTATAAAATTAGATCCTAAGATGCCTTACTTTAGCCAGACAACAGTGCTGCCATGGTAGATAACAGAGCAAAGTGAAATGTATACTTGTGTCAGGGAATGAGAATAGAACATTCAGCTCTCTTTATTTCAAGAAAGGCAAAGTGCCAGACTCAATAAATAGCGAATAGTGACAGTACAAGCCAGTCACAGGTCCTGCCTGGAGAGCCGTGTTGCCTGTAGAGACCAGCAAAATTTGTCTTTTCCCTCAGTTTCTTGGTGGGGAGGCTTGGAGATTGAGTGTCGATGGAATATGTTATGTTCCAGTAAACACTGGTCCCTAGAGATTTCAAAAATCACTCACAACTGATATATGTTAGAGGTCCCTCTAGGCTGTAGCTGAGACAAGAAGCATGGAATATGAACTGTTTGCTTATTACTAGCATTTATTTATCTTCTCAGTGAAGGGCATTCAGGAAGAAGCAAGGGATGAAATACGATACGCTGCCAGCTTTCCACAGTAGTCAAGGAGTGCCAGTTGAGATCCTTACTTGATTTTCAGTGAGGCTGCCAAGTGGAAAAAAAAAAAAAAAAAAAGGAAGTAGAGATGCTCAAGAAGGAATAATGGTCACTTGCTTAGCTGACTCAAATATATCAAACCCCATGATAATGGACTTATTAAAAAGTTTCTATGCTGCTCCCCAGATTCAACATTCTGCACCATTAATTTATCAGAAAGTCAGTAAGAATGTGATTAAAAATTAATCAAATAAAAAAATTCATTACCAAAAATTAAAGCTCCAGCATGTCTAAGAGAAGTAATACTTAGTGGTGCTTGAGTATTTTGGTCTAACTAGAGATGTGTCATTATATCTCCAAATCGGACACATACAATAGGAGAGTTTTGATGGAGGCACTAGGATAAATCATCAGATGTATATGCACATAAATAGGATATGGTGTTTCATTTGCAACAGGTCTATAAATTGGTTCTGCAATAAAGAGTAAGATTGTAGTTACTTACCTCTCCTTACTGAGTCTGCGAAATGTGAAATAATGTATGCCAAGGACAAATGAAACAACTGGCAGCAGCTCTGATACCCGCAGCACACAGCTAGAGAAAAATGAAAATATAAGTTGCTGGAACTTTGGATAGATAGAGGCCTATATTAGAAGCCTGGTTTTCTTCAGCTCATGGTAGCAAGATGCCATTTAGATCTTACAGACAATGAATTTTCTTGTGGAGAACCTTTTCGTCCTCCAGAAAGCTGCCATGTAACCACGAACTAGCATGGATTGAAAACAAAATAATATCTCCTCAGGGTGGTGATAATATATAGGTGACTGCACTGAACTCTGCAGAGTTAGATTTATAAACATTCTTGACATTCAGCAGTTTGCTAATAGACGACCAATAAGAAACAGAAAAACCTCTTCAGAAAGTAGCATGTGAAAGCTAAGACATAACACAAAGCAAGAATGCAGATAGTATCTGTTAATAAGGCTACAATGGTTTAGAAGCCCTTCAGCAGTTTCCAAAGAGTCTGGTGTATCACACAATATTCTGGAGACTCAGTAATCCTGGATAAATAGGCAAATACTAAACAGCACAGTTTTACTAAACTGTATATAATTCTCCAATTTGAACTTAAGATCTGATGTCATCTTTATTTGTCACCTGAAATTATTTGGGTTTATACCTTTTTGTATTGCTTGGGAGTTTATAGATTCTGAACTTGCAGAATTTTGCAGTCATCTCTGCTTTCCTTTAAAAATAGAGCAATTAACAATGGGAAAATTATCACATTTTAATCATCTCAGTTATTTCCTGAAGTAGAAAATAAAGTTATTTGAGAGGCAACATGCTTGAGCAGATGGTTTTTTACAAGTGTTAAATTCTTACTCATCTTCATCACATTTTCCAAATGATACTTTTATTAGTAGGCAAGGTGACACTGTCCCTTTTAATTTCATAGGAACCATTGCTTTAATATTGAAGCGTATGAGCAATTAGTACTTTCCCTATTGCTTTCTTTTCCAGGTGTTAAGAAAGCAAAGTTAATTTTATAATTCTATTTTTCTCCTCACCTCCAGCTTGACACTTCTTAAGATTGCAATTTTTTCCTCAGTAAGAACTGAAAAACTTATAAAACAAATTCAAACTTGTTCAAAGAGGTAAACAAATACATGTTTATAAAGTAGAAAAATTTTATTAAAAAAATCAAACTGTATTGTTTTTAATACAGAGATTGTTATATTCCTCCACAAGTTTAGCAACTAGTTTTAGTGCAGTTTCTGCATCACAAGCCTTAAAATGTGAAAATATGAAAAAAAAAAATCTTATTTTACATTGCATTTAATTTGAGCAAAGACATTTTTTGGTAGACACGCCATTTTAGTTATTTTAATAGACAATATAATGATTTATGTACAAAGACAGAACCTTTGTTGGAAATCTTGCTAACTGAGGCTTTTTAAATGTGGAAATCTACATATTTAGATATCTGGCATATATTTCTGCATCTATATATGTTCAGATATAATTATATACATATATGTAATATTTTTTTATATATATATA